>MU224472.1:1967038-1986241 GCA_018584345.1 Thuja plicata
TGCAATTGCCTTGTGGGCATGCATACCACTCTCACTGCATTGTTAAATGGTTGGGAGCTCAAAACACTTGTCCACTCTGCAGATTCCAGATACCCATATGTTACTAACTTTTTCAACTTTTCTGAGGAAATAAGTTATTCCTGTGATTATCTCCTTTCTTTTATGTTCACCAAAATTTTGGGGTTCTTTTTTATTAAACGTTGGTTACATTTCTTGATGTGCTAGTAGAGTAGTTGGCTTAGTTTTAAACTTACAATTCCAGGAGATTAGTGCAGCAGAAGATCCTGAATTTGAGATGTTTGATAAAAAGAATATTCTGTTCAAGTGTCCGCGTATATAATCAGCATTTCAGTAATAGGCATCTCATTTCTAATATAATTATTCAGCACAATAATTTATCTTCGTAGGATTTTGAATCTTAGTATTAAGTCATAATCTTACAATTTAACTATTATAAGATCATACGATAATAATTTATCTTAGTAGGATTTCGAATCTTAGTATTAAGTCAAAATGTTACAATTTAACCATCATACTATCTTATAATCATTATTGTACTTGTCGTAGGTTCATAAAAATTGTTGTACTTGTCGTAGGTTCGGAAACCTAAATTTTGGAACCTAAATTTTGGAATAGTGTAACCGATGGTTCATAAAAATTGTTTTCTCTTTTCATACTAATGGCAAAACATATGTCTTCAATCTCCCCCTTTGACATTAGTATCAAAAATTGATATGGCAAAATACTAAAAAAATTTATAGTATGTACACCATGTATATTACTTAGTCATTTCATGACTTCCCCTATGCATATGCTGATATAGTATAGTATATGTGTATGTACACTTGTCTATACTATTTCTTCTTTTCGTTTCCCTTTGTGCTGTATTTTCCTTTTCCCCTTTTTACTATATGCTTTGCACATATCATTTCCCTTTTCCCCCTTTTTCATAGTAAGGGAAAATGTGTATATGTATAGCTTATAAAAAATATGAGAGTGAGAGGTCTTCATTTCCTCCATCATCTTCTCCCATTTCTCCTTTAAATTCTTAAGAGCCATATGCTCTAATGTGATCCTGGGATGCATGTCGTAGATGTTGTCTGCTATAGACATCTCAGGGGTGGCAATTAGTTGTCTTGCCGAACTTATGTATTGGTGCAAAAGTGTGAGGTTTGGTAAAAGTTGAGCCTGTAGCTCGGTAACCTATTCTCAAAACTATGATTCTGCTACCCAAAGTTCTTCTCTTAATCGTTTGATTTCAATTATCTTCTCATAATGCAATTTGATTGCATTTCCATTTGTGGTTAGACTTTGAGCACTTGCATTTAGATCGGAATCGATCTTTTTAATCTTATCATTATTATCCTTTGTGAATTTATCCAAAGTGCATAGCTTTTGAATCAAAGAAACAACTTTAGTAATGATTGGATATAATTTATTTGTTAATTCTGAAAGCTTTACCTTATTTTTTGCCACTTCTTGGTTGATCTTTTTTGTAAATTTGAATTGGTACTTCTGTTCTGCTTGTTCCTTAATCGCGTTTTCTGCATCCACATTCTATGTTTTGATGGTGTCGGTGAGAACAATAAGTTGATCCAGAATGAGGGCATTGTGATCAACATCAATGTCAGGGACTATCTGGTTTAAGATATCCCTTGTGGTCTCCAGTACTAAGGAGTCTTGGTGCTGCGTTTTAAGCTTTTCTTGCAAAGCTTTCCTTTGACAAATTTCTCCATATTCTTGGAGTGATTCAAAATGTAAAGTAGTTGGATCACACTTTGGTATTTCTATGATCTCATCAAGTGTGACCTCCAACTTATTCCTGTATGTAAAACCATAGCTAGCTTCTCTGCTTGGTCTGATGTGCTACTTGATGGTTTTTGTGGTGTTGTACCTTTTTCTTGCTGCTCAGTGTTTGCTTTCCGGTTGTCTAAGGACATCTCCTTATCTACCTTCAGTGTATCTGTAGGTTTGCCTCTGGTGTCCTTAGGCTTGGTATCAACTGTCTTATCTTGCCCATGTTTCTCTTGTTGTACTTCATCTATATCTTTTATTTGTACATCTTTTCCGGTGTTATCTCCATCTTTTTGTTCTCTACCAATGACTACATGTTCATCGGTTGTATCCTTCTTTTCTTCATATGTATATTTTTGTTCATCATTACCCTTATCCTCAGGTATGCTTTCTTCCTTCTTAGGTAACTTATCCTTTTCTTAGATAATATTGTTAGCTTGTATCAATAGTGGTATCTGTCCTGGTGTGTCTACCTGTGCTGAATCTGTTGTAGCGTCTTGCTCATCGGTTTGGTCCTTGACAATAGTGACATATTCATATTTTTGTATCTCATCTATAGGATCTCCTCCGGTAATATAAATAATTGTATTGTCTGGCCATGTCTCATCTACAACGTCCATATCCTTGTTGCCTTTTGTGTTCAATGATTCTTCATTGACATCTTCATCAGTGATTCATTGATCATATTTTTTCTGTTGATTTTTGGTAAGAGCTATTTGTGGCTTAGGACTTGTATGCTTTTTAGGTATATCAAGTATCTTTCTCCATTTAGCCTTAGTCTTCTTGTCTAGTTCAAGTAGATGTCATTGAAGTACTTAGTAGGCTCTTAACTTTAGTGAGAACCTAGTGGAGTATTTCTTCATTACTTCTTCAATCTCCTCCATTTTAGATTCGGGAGGCATGACAGATACTAGGGCTCTTTCCCTAATCTCTTTCTCAAAGTGTAATGCAAATGTCCATCTTGCCGATAATCTATCCTAAAGTCCTTTTGGCATATTATCTGCTAATTGTATTGGAAGATATTTGAATATACACATCATTTTTATAATTGCCTTTTCTATTTTATTTTGATCCTCGGGATCCAACGTCAGCCATTTCTTAATCTTGCGATCATTGACTGATCCTGATTTGATAATTGAAGCACATACTTTATGAACAGTTTCAAGAATATTATTCTTTTCTTTTTGGACAGAGTCATCTTTTTGAGTATCTTCTATATCTTCCTTGGTTAGGATTAATTTCCTTCTCCTCTTTGGTGCTTTGGTTTGTTTGGTTTGAGGTTTTCTTTTGTAGGTCCTTACTTGACCTTTCTTATCAATGAAGGACTTGCATCCTTTTCTGTCTGAGTCCTGGTCCTCGATGCAGTAGTGATCCTAGCTTTCTTAGCTGGTGGAGGTAGCGGTGTATCTGACTCTGTGGACTCTGAGTCACTCTCCTTCTTAGCTTCACTGACGGGTGACTGACCCTTTGTTTCTTCTTTCTGTTCAGTTTCCTCTTCATTCACTGATATATTTTTCTTCAAGTTCTTGACCATTTTGTCTTTCTTCCTATCAATCTTCTTCACAAATAAGCCAGTTTTAATCCTTTCTTTGGATTCTTCATAAGTTCCAAACTTGGGTTGTGATTTGTCTAATGGCTCATTTATCAATGCCTCAATAGCATTTGATGCTTGATCTATGTTCACCTCATAGTCAAGTGGAGCTAGCCATGTTGTCCTCGATATAGATGGCTTGATGTATGTGTAGTCAGTGTCTACCATAAAATAAATGTCAGCCTTGAACTTTTCTATTAACTATTCTGGAATCCTTACCCTCTTCTGCATTCTATCTTTGAATCCAGAAAAGTATTCATCCATGATTGATTCAAAATTATGTCCTAGTGATTTGATGAACTCACTAATCTGTATGGTCACTGGTCTTGTAGTGTCCCATTTGACATTTCCTATAGATGGGAAAGATTCTTGGAAATAGAAGAATATGCACATGATGAGTGATGCAAAATTACATGAGTTGGACTTTGCAACCCTTATTGTCATCATGTTCTCATCCAATTGTCTTAACAGAAGTTCTAATAGATCCAACTATAGTCCGTTCTTGAGAATATTTTATGTTGTATCCACTGGTCTAGATGCAATATTTTTTTACCTTGCTAGCCTGAAATAACTTGTATCTCAAGACACATGCTCCAAATTTCAATTCATTATCAGTGATGGTGGATACCTTGAGTCTTCTTCCATCCCATGCAGCTCCTATATTCTTCTCAATTTCAACTTTAGGCGGGTGCTTTAGTGCATTTACCTTATTTCTTATGGGATAATCAGTGACAACATGTATAACATCCCTGGTTATCGGTTTAGGCTCATCTGGCCATATCTTTTGGTCATGTATCCTTCTTAGTACTAACCAAATCCATTCAGTCTTGAACTCCTTCGGGAACCATAGGGAATTTGTGAGCCCTTTTATCTCAATGTGCTTATACTCTTCCTTGATAGTGCGATCATCATTTCAAAACTTCTTGAAATCTTGCTCAACTTACAGGTCTCCTATTTCTACAATCTTGCAGTTTATATATGCTCCCATGTCTTCGACGAGTAAAACCCTAGCTAGTATTCTGGAGAATGCACTAGCATTGTTGGGTCGTGAAGAAACCTCATGACATATCTTGTAATAAGGTTCCTCACAAGTTGAATTCTTGATTAGGTTGACCTTATTCTTCTTATCATTCTTGAGCTTAGCGGTTCTTGATGTAGTTGCCATCATTTCTAAAATTAGGGCTTTTTCCCGTGAATGAAAATAGAGTTCTTAGTTATCGACTCTGTACTTACTTCAACCTCTGTAGCTATTTAGGAATATGTTTGGAGGGCTGTGAACCGGGTTGGAGTCACTCTGCAATATGGTTTCTTTGTGCTATGGTTTCGCTCTGTCTCTTTGCTCTAATCACTTTGTGAAAAATGAAACCCTTCCATCGTCTATTTATAGACTTTGCCCTAAGTTGAGTCATTAATTCTCAACCACTTATCAGTGTGTGAAGATGGAGTCATCAGGTCATACACAATAACATTCTCAGTGATAACATGGTGCTTCGGGAAAGCTGTCAAATTATTACATTCACCAACAGATTTTAGTCACTAGTACATTTGAGTCCTTTTTTCGACGGCTATGTTTCACAATTCTGACACTACCCCGTCGGGCAAGCGACATAAGACGGTGTTGCAATTTTGGTGTCAGAACCACTGATAGATGTTATGTCTGTCGTTATTGCGATGACAATAAACATCATAATAAGCACTGGCTATGCTATTTAGCATGTTATCGTTACACTTTATGACTGTTGCAATTATGACGGGTGTGCGACGAATATGCTGTACATGCGACATCTAGATGTCGGAAATTTTTGACATCTGGACATCGCATGTATAGCTTTGGTGCCGGTCGTTCTATGACATCCATTGTAATTGCGATGGTATTATATATTATAAAAAAAATATAATGAGCTTCACTTTGTTTTTCACCAGATGAAAATGTGCCTGCAGATGAAAATGTTCAATATAATTCCTAGAAATATAGGAATGGTACAGAGGCCTTGGAAGGTATGGTAGTTGATATTACTAGTTTGATTCCTTCAAATGAATTTGTAGTGGTAATAGCCACAATTACCCTTATCTGAATAATGTACAAGAAAGCTGCAAGATAAAGCACACTTCTTTTAGGACATTGATGCTTTTCATGACAGGAAGGAGATCACTTTGATAAATGGTTATATGCATGCAATTTAACCCCAATCCTCTAAACATACTTCTGAAAAATGTTGATGGCCTTTCTTCCATGTAGTCAATATCAAAAAATTAGCATCTTACTTGAATCCATGCTATAAAAACAATATGCACATTGCTGAGGTAAAGTTTGGAGAAGTAATATTTTAGATATCAGAATCATCAATGAAGATGCAAAGTAAGAGAAGACTCAACATAACTATATCATGTAGGTTCAAGTTGAGAATTATATTTTCAACTGAACATGAATCTAAATTACCACTCTTCCTATAGTGTTATTTGGAGTAGGATTCAAAGTGACTTTTAGAGTTAAGCTCTTGGTCATAAAATTGAGAAGTTTCAAATTTTCTATTTTCCAATGAGAAATCCATTTTTGCTAGAATTTAATCCTAGTTACCACAATATTGCGAGTAGTTTAGCCATATATTTCACACATTCTCCAAGATCAAATTTTTTATAGACCAGTTTCATATATACACATTTGACCAATAAAATATGCTAACACAACTTCAACTCTTTAGAGGAGACAAAATTTACTAAATGCACAAATATTTAGAGGAGTGAGTATTAAAGTTGAAGATGGGAAAAATGAATGACATCAATCATATTAGAAAAGAAAAAAAGAAAACAATAAGAGGGGAAATAAACTGAAGTCAAGGAAATCTGTGTTTGACCAACCTTCTAAAAAATAAAGGGAAGAATTCATATTTTCATTGAAGTGAAAACCTACCCATGCAATCTAAAAAAGATTAACAATATACAACTAAAATTATGCAAATCACAATTGTTGTGAAGAAAACTAACTGAAGATGATTTTCATGTGGATGGATTCACATCGACAGAAAGGCAGAGTCACAAAAAACCTAATGCAATCCATCTCAAGAAAAGTAATATCCAAACAAAGTAAAAGGGAGTTCTCATAATTTACCTATACGAACATTTTGTGAGAGTTCCAGAGCTAATTGGCCAAACTGCTTAAATAATCATAAATTCATCCACAACAAAAGAGAATGCCCAGTTGTCCAAGAACAAATGATCGTTCATAATCAAGAACTGTTGTGGTAGTTCCTACTCTATGATACCCTGCAATGTCACACACCATTTACAGTAAGCTAGATGATTCTAGGCATTTGAAAAACCAACCAATAAAAAAATAACAGAATACAATACTGAATATTGACTCAAAACCCTATAACTAAATACAATACTGAATATTGACTTAAAACCCTACCTTTTACTACAAATGTATCTCAATATACTGAATACTGACTCAAAACTGTACCTTTTGTTGCAAATTTATCTCTGCATACAAAGTATTAAATTTAATGAAATACAAGTAGAAGAGTACAAACCAACAAGGGTAGAAAGTCTTCCCTGATTCCCCCCTTTTTGGGAAGAAGAAGTCCAAGTTAAAAAGCTTTGAAATGTCAGTTTTCCCTCCAAACTTATTCTTTAAAGGTGTCGTGAACTCATTTCGTGAGAACCGGTTCTCTTGGTCAAGTGTTGGTATCAAATTTTCCTTCATGAACCACTTTGAACCTCGATTCAAAGTAGTTCAAATTGGTTCAATCAAATGTTTTTGACCTACTTTTGGTGATTGCAGGTGGGACCTTGGACACGTCATCGAACCGATTCGAACCTCTTTGAACATCAGTTCAAAGTAGTTCAAAGTAGTTCAAAGTAGTTCAACAAAGGATTCAATAAAGTGCAAATGTGATGTGAATTCTGAGTTGATGGGTGATATGAAATGTCAGAGTGCATCCACCGAAATAATGGTATGACCATTTGGACAAGTAGTCAGCCACATGGGAAGAGTTAGTTGGAAATGTGGGTTAAGGCAGATGTTCTTTCGGCATGAAAAAAGGGATAGCATTTAATATGGCAATAATGATTAAAGAGGGTTTAATTAAGTGAAGTAATGGTTAAATGTCACATCAACAACTTCAATTTATTCTGGCTTACGCACGACATTTAATTTTCATGCCTCGACTAATTGACCTCATACAGTGAGTTTCTTTAAATTCCCTTTCTTCAGCTCATTTCTTCCAAATGCTAAGTTATGGAGTCTCGGCTATGGAGGACAGAAGTGTGTGTTTTTCATTTCAACAGAAAGTAGGTAACACCCAATAAGCCCTCCATTTGCTTCACTATTTTATGCCTAGTTATCCACTTTTGTCAAAGAATTGCAGTCTTTATTTGCTTGAGTAGAAGTCGAAAGGTATGAGGTCTAGCATGAATTTCTTTGGAAACACTACAAGCCTAGTCTGTAGAACCCCAATCATTATAGACACAGATTTGTTGGGAGTTGAGGTAGAAAAACTAGTTGAAGTGTTGAAAGATTCAGTGGAAGAGGAGTATATTGTAGAGTTTTTATCTAGTGGTTTACTCCAAGCTGTTGCTTTTCCCCCAGCTATGATATGTCCAAAGCTTATTCAACAATGCATATATCATTATGACATCAAGTCTAAGGGTGTGTTGAATAATGAGGACCTAAGAGTATTTTAACCATAAACCAAGAAATGATAATGTCCATCTTCAAAGTTCAAGATGAAACTTTTGTTAGTTTTACTCCCACTCAGTCGCTGGCACAATTCTGAGAAAGGAATGATAAGAAGCTTAGTAACATAGCCTAGAAGTGGACTGTATCAAATTACAAGGGTGGATTCTAGACTACCCAAGGTTCTAACCAAGGATCATATGAAGACCCACATCCATAATATCATGGTTTTATTGTACAGAATAAGAGGTTCAGAACAAGTACTTCTCTTTGAAGATTGGATGTATCATTTCATAGAAATTGTGTTAGAAGGAAAAAAACATATGGATTGGGCTGAAATAATCGTGAGCTCACTAAGATATCAGCTCAAATAGGCATAAGCTACAAAAACAATTCTATATGTCCTCCTATTTGACCTATTGCCTCGCATGTACCCAAGATCTTACCGGAATCCCTCATGAACCATGGAATGGAGACATAACCATTTTTGAGTATTACCCTCTACTAAGGAAGGACAGAGTCTTAAAAGAGTATAGGAGGGTTCATGATGTCTTTCTTGGGAGATTTTGTAACCAGTTAGCTAGAACCCCAGTTCAGAGAATTTCTCCAGAGGCCCAAAGGTT
The DNA here is from genome assembly GCA_018584345.1 of Thuja plicata. NCBI lineage: Eukaryota > Viridiplantae > Streptophyta > Pinopsida > Cupressales > Cupressaceae > Thuja > Thuja plicata. The sequence goes on from MU224472.1 coordinate 1,975,725, forward strand.
GGTTCAATGTTTTAGGAGTTTCTATATCTAGTTTCCTCGGTTCACCTATCTAAGAGTTGACAGTTTTGATGAAGAACCTCTCAGATTTCCTAGGTTCTTCTTTGATTGTTTCATCTTAGAGGAAATCTGTAGACAAATGTTCACAATAATAAACAATAATTTGCTGGAAGATAAGTGGGATACAATGTTTCCAATCAGACTTGGAAATTTGGTATGCAAGAGTAAGATAGATGCATCATTAATAGGTAGCAATTTCGTTGGCTTTCACATGCAGTTTTATGAGTCAAGAAGGGGATTTGACAATAAAGTGTTAGCCATGAACGAATTCAATCTGAAAAAAATAGATGGACCCGAGCCCACATTTAGAAGATTTATGGGAGGATATAGGAAGTGAAAGGGCAATTCAGGTAAGAGATCATTCCAGGTTGTTGATCCCCCAAATTAGAAGTCTGTAGCTGAAGCTTGAGATATCTGATGTGATTGAAGATGGGTCAGAAGTAATTGAACCTGGTTTTACCCATCCCAGTGTAGAATTTCTATTGAAGGTAGATTGCATGAGGAAGGAAGAAGAAGACATCAAACTGAGAGCTAGGTTAATTCTGGCCTACACAGATGATTGGCTAAAAAGAAGGAAATCAAACAAGAAGAGGATCAACTCTCCTAAAGAAACTTATGTTAAATCGATCTCAATTGGGGTCCAACTTGATCCATCTAACATTTCTTCTCTGACTCCTCATGCAGGTAATTTTCCTTCAAATGAGAAAAGAGTTGCACCCAATGGTCATCCAACTGCACCCCAGACAAGATCTAGAACAAGGCCTGAAAGTTATTCTCAGATGGCTTCTCCTAACTCCAGCTTCATTGACATTGATGTCAATGATGATGATCTCTCTCTTTCACCAGAGTAGAACAAAGAGATTAAAAATGCAATCATGAACAAGTCTGAGGTTCAGCAAGAAGTGACTCCCACCAAGAATGTTGAAAACATGATGGTTTCTAATTCAATTCCTCCTTGGCTAACTGAATCAGTAAGCAAGAAACACAGTTTCAAGCCTATTTCTTTACCATTTAAAGATATTGTTACTAGATATGCTTCTCATACCCCAAAGATGAAGAAAGCCAAAAGCAATGCAAGGTTAATTATAGACCCCGTAACAGGCAAAGTGACCGTAGAAACAACTACTATCAAATAGAAAGAAGGTATTCTTGAACCTGCAGTGAAAGATTTCAAAATTATAAAAATGGAATTTAGGGTGCTAAACAGAGATATTTGAGATCGTCTTTTCAAGTTCTTAGCAGACCATATTCTTGGTCAGTCTCAAAAGGATGGCAAGGAGAAGTGGGAACTCAAACAACTTGTGATAATGATGGCCGAGTTCCTTAGTTTTCTCAACGAGGCTGGAGCCCTGCCTCTAGCCCAATCTCTGCAAGATTTTGACCCTAACTCTCCAGATAGAAAACAAATGATGAAGAAAATGCATCAAGGTAGAACTTTGATAATGACTATGAGCAACAGGGTCGGTGACATCATTTTAGAAGGAAATAATTTCATTCAGGAGTTTGTAGCAGCTTTTGCAGACAAAGAAGCTTTGATTGGGGAGATCAATACCTTGATACCAACTTGGGAATTAGATGAGGAAAAATGTGCCTCTGTTATGTCCCAGATTATTGAGATAGAAGGATATGGGGTTGAGAAGTTCCTGGTAGAGAATCCTATGAAACTGATAGATGCCTGTATGCTCTTCATTCTTAAGAGGAATATGAATTGGAAAAGAAGCCTGTTTAAAGTGGTGATCTTGAGCTTGCATTCCATAGAGAAAGAGGTCAAGGAAATTAATACTAATGCACTGAAAGACTTTAAAGTTGTGAACCAATCGCGTATAGTTTAGTTTACCAAGGGAAATATATATGTAGAAGCTATGACCAAGAGTTTTGGAGGTGCAATGAATGATATTAAATAAAAAGAGGAGATTACAGCCAAATATTTCACCAGGGTTGCTAATGTGGAGTCCATGCTATACCTGAATTGGGGGCAGTTACCTAGATAGTTAGAGAAGTTTTGGAACTTCAAATGGGAAAAGAGCGCATGTCACACGAAGCTAAACGGTGTGAAGAACCTCCACTCTCACCCAATCCAGGAGCTCGTGAGCACTTTTCAGAGCTGGAGACTAGTTCAAGGAGCCACCTCTAGAGATAATAACTGAAGACACATGATTGCATGACAATTTTCATGCCTATATTTGGGAATTTTTTTTATGTTTTAACTGTTGTCGAAATTTTTTTTACTCTATCTGTTTTACTGGTCTGAAACTGTTTCTTTTCGGTTAGGTTGAGAGACCAAGTTTTAAGGGAAGCCTCTCGAACCTATTAAACTATATGTGCTAGAACATGATACTGGGAAAAGGATGATGAAATTTTGGAATCTGTTAGACTTAGATTGACATTTTCTAATTCCGTTAAGATTTTACATATTTTCTATGGGAATTGAATAGAAAGATATTTTTGGATCAGATTAATCTCAGACTTACAACTGTGTGATCATGTTATTCTGATGCATGTTAAATTTTAATCTGTGAATTTAGATTTATGACATATTGATTACTTTGTGAATTGGTATATCTCTCGTTACTGGTTTATAGTAAATGCATGGTATTTATCTGTCTCTCTAAATAATTCCCTTCCTTATTTCCGTTCAAGATTATTGTTTTCCAAATTAAAGAAGGTATGCCTTTCTTTGTTGCTGTTATTTATTCTTTTTTCTGATTTTACCTCAATACCTAAGAGTATTTGAGTGATCCTTATGTGCTTTCAGGTTAAAAGTATAGTTGTTGGTTTTAATTTCAGATTTTCAGTTGATATTTCTGATAGGGAGCTGTACCTCAAACAATTCAGAGGTAAGCAATAATGTCATGCTTGCCCAACTATTGTAGGATAGTTTGTTTCCCAAGAGGCATAGAGTTAGTATAATTTGCAATTAACATGGAGACATCTATTCACCAATAGTTTTTGGCGACTCTACTGGGGAGTGCGCTATCAGAAAGATAGTAATTAGTTTCATGTTCCACGAATGAATAATATATGGTGCTGCCGACTGTTGTTATTCCTGGGTAGGAAGAAGTTCCCCTGGTGTTGCAACCTGATTTGTTTTTCTTAGATACCCAAGAAGATATAATAGCAGATCTTAATTCCTTGGCATGGAATTTGAAGGAGAGCAATCAACAGTACCAGCAAGTCTGACTTTTCATTGAAGAAGAAGAAGAAATTGGGGAGTGGTTGGGGGGACTTCCCATTGTTTAGGAGGATGTGATTGTGGACAGAGTGGCACAAGGTCCTTAAAATAAGTTAGGTAGGATCTTGATAGGAAAAACTGGCAGAGAAAAGATACATAAGAGGTGATCGGAGCAAAGGTTTAATCAATGCAGATTTTGAAGCTCTGAAGAATTTGAGCTATTTCCCTAACTTTAATAACCAAAAGGAAAGAAGGACAAAGACCTCAAGTAGAACCCCTTCACCTGCTAGTAGGCCCATTGTATCAAAAAATGTCAAAGCTATTATCCCACCAAGTACTGTAATACCCTCGGTTATAAATATTCAACCTTTAAACGTCCAACCTCCACTCATGGCCGCTAATCAGCCTTGGGGCCAAAATATAGGCCCTTTAAACTTAGAAGTCAATGCACCCGCTGCCCTTCCAAAAGGATGTAATCAATTTTTGCCTAAGTTTAATGGAGACGGAAAAAAAACAATCGAAGATCATTTGAGTGCTTTTCATATGGCATGCGGTATCCTCAGTGTTCCCACTCAAGAGGTCACTGTGAGGCTTTTTGTAAGAACTTTGACTGACGCCGCAACTAATTGGTTCAACCATTTACCTCATGGTTCTATTACAAGCTCAGATGATATAAAGGATGTGTTCAAAGCAAGGTTCAAGACTCCTGATAACGAGATCTCACTATTGCTTCAATTGAGCCAGCTAAAGAAAGAGATGCATGAACCTATGCAAGAGTTTGTGGCTAAGTTTAATAGGATTTTGCAAAGGATTCATGCCAACTCCATCCCTAGCAATGAAAATAAGAAAATATTCTTTCTCAATTGAATACCTCCTGATATAAGCTTTCACCTATTGAAGGATGGAGCAGCCAATTTGAATGCCGCACAAAGATGAGCCATTGAACTTGAGGATACATTCATCATGGCAGGAAAGTAGAAAAGAGAAGTTCAGTCTGCAGATCCCTCCTCATCAGCTACAAATGATCCTTTATTTCATAGGTTGATGAATGATATGGCGATGCTTAAAAGACAAAAAAACAAGTCAAGTTCCCCGTATTAAACCCCCTATCAAGATTTGAACCAGAAAGAGTTCGGTTAGGCCCATGGTAAAGTTCCACTCTTTACAGGCTTGCAACCTAGGTTGTAGATTGAACAAGTGCCTAAGGAAACCATGTGTTCCTTCCATTTGACAACTGACCATGATGGGGAAACTTGTCCAGACTGGCTCAGATGTCTTCAGCTAAATTCAACCAAAGATACTATTGGGATTGAAGAATACAGAGAAGAAAAAGTTTCTTTTGAAATAGAACAATCAAGTTCCTTTTACCTAGAGTATGATTTTGACTCTGAAAGAGGTGGAGATGCATTGGTGACTCTGTAAGACCCTTCATGTGCATTCCTCACCAGAAATTAGAAGAATCAAAAGTTTACTCTTGGCGCAGGTACGTCTGATGCCTTTCCAAGGAATAAAGAAGTTGGAACTGGTGATTCGTCTTCTACTCCAAAAATCTCAGGGATTAGAATCTTGAAAAAAGGTAATGTGGTTCCTACTCCTCCTGCCTTTGATTTTGTTGAATTTTGCAAAACAACTTCCATTACCATCTCTCCAGCTGAATATTTGAAAATGAGTCCTAAAGAGTTAGATAGATTAGTTAAATATGTGAAAGGAGATTCTAGTCCAAATACCCAACCAAGTAGACCACTTATTGGAGAGACAACCACTATGGAGGAACCCCCTATTTTTTTGTCTAAAGATACCCCACAGATACTGGATGATTTCCCTTATGTTAAATATTTAGAGAATGAGATAGAAGAAAAGAAGCCAAATCCTTTCTACATTTCCTTGCTTTTGAATGGACATAAACTCAGTAATTGTATCATTGATTCTGAGGCCTCTGACAACATAATGCCTGCTCCGGTGGCCAAAGCCCTCGGCCTTACCTTGACCAAAACTTTTGACTGATGCTACTCTATGGATGAGAAACAAGTACCTTTGATGGGGCAAGTGAAAGATGTGCAAGCTGTCCTTGCTGTGTGTCTAGATAAATGGTTAAAGCTGACAATCCTAGTAGCTGACATTCCTACCAGTTACGGTTTGTTACTGAGTAGAACTTTTTGTAAAGACATGGGAGGCGACATAAAAATGGATTGGTCTAAAGAAGTTATCCCGGTAGTCAATGAGAGGATAAAACTTGAGCTAGAATCTAAAAATAGATACACTGTGGTCCCCTCAAATAACCCCAAAGCTCGAATCCTCTTTCAAGAATGTCATTTTGGTAATTATGTAGTTTTATCTGAAGATGAAACTGAACCTATTGCTGACGAACCAGAAAATGATGATTTGTGGAAAATGGAGTTCGATGGGAGCTGTTCTAATTCCAGATCAGGAGCTAGAGTAGTACTTTTTCCCCATGTTGGGGAGTGCATCCCCTTTTCTTTTAAGCTAGATTTTAGAAATACCAATAATACGGCTGAATACGAACCACTACTCTTAGGTTTGGAAGAAGTAAAACTAAGAGGGGTTAAGAAGTTGATTGCTCGAGGAGATGCTGACCTGATTGTGAAATAGGTAAGGGTATAGTTCTCAGTAAAAATTGAAAAGTTAAAACACTATACGAATTTAGTATGGGATGAGATCGAATCTTTTGATGCTTTTTCTATTGAGTTCATACCCAAAGCTTTGAATACTAAAGCAGACTCCTTAGCAGTTTTGGCTTCACTATTTTTTCCACATCTAGATTTAAAAACTCAGAGCTACATGATTGAAATTGTATATCAACCCAAAGAACTAGATAATATAGAGCATTGTCAAGTATTTGATGGTGATTCCCAGCTCAGAGATTTTTTGGGGTGTATTAACAACTTTGCAAATGTCTATTTTGAAGGATCATAGAATGATTGCAAGGAAACCTATGAAGGTTCAGTGGAAGATGAAGGAATCATATAGCTCAAAGGAAATAAAATCCCTAAAGGATTGGTCTCTTTAGAACATCTATTTTGGAGAAAATATGACAGTATAGTTAAAGAAAAAGTGCCTCATACTCATAATCCTAAGGAATAGGATAAAATTAATATAGGTGATGATATTGATCCAAAATTGATTCCCATTGGGAAGAATTGTTCCCAATAGGAAAGAGATGACCTTAAGAAACTATTAACAAAATATAAAGATGTTTTTTCTTGGGGATACGAGGATCTTAAAATTTTTAGAGGTGGCCAATTTAGACACCACATTCCTTTGAAAACGGATGCTAAGCCTTTCTGCCATAAATTGAGAAACTACAATCTGAAAGTATCTGAAGCCATATAAAAAGAAGTGGAAAAGATGCTGCAAGCCAGAATTATCTATCCTATTCATCACTCAACTTGGATCGCCAATATAGTTCCTGTAAGGAAAAAGATGGTGAAATTAGGATTTGTGTAGATTTACAGAATTTAAATCAGGCCAGCCTCAAAGAAAATTATGCGTTGCCAATGATGGAACATGTGCTTCAGGAAGTATCAGGATAAAAAGTAATGTCTATGCTAGATGGTTATTCTGGATATAACCAAATTAGTGTGGAAAAAGAGGACCAACATAAATCAACCTTTATAACACCTTGGGGTACTTTTGCATACAACAGAATGCCATTTGGGTTAATCAATGTTGGTGCCACTTTTTAGAGGGCAATGAATTCTTCATTCGGAGATCTTTGTAGTAGGATCATTATGATTTATCTGGATGATTTCACCATATTTTCAAAAAGTAGGAGTTGTCATCTGAAGGATATTGAGACAGTATTACAGAGGTGCAGAAGTCATGGCATATCCCTGAATCCAAAGAAGTCAGTCTTCTTTGTCGAAGAAGGTAAGTTGTTGGGAAATATTGTTTCAAAGAAGGGTGTCAAGATCGATCTAGATAGAGTTAGGGCTATTCAACAGCTTAGCTTACCATCTAGCCGAAGAAGCTTGAAATCTTTTTTTGGCCAAATAAACTTTTTAAGAGCTTTTGTCCCTGAATTTTCAGAAATAACCAAGCATATGGTAGATATGTTAAGTGAGAAGGTTCCCTTTAAGTGGAATGAAGAAGGGAAGGGAGATTTCAATGAGGTTGAAGTAGAAATAGCTCAAGCTCCATTCTTGGTAAGCCCAGATTTTAAAAAGGACTTTAATATCTACTGTTATGCATCAAAACATACTCTATATGGTATTTTAATACAGAAAGATGATATGGGACAGGAGGCACCCATTGCTTTCATGATTAATCCGATGAAGAAACTTGAACTCAAGTACTCCCAAATTGAGAAACATGCCTTTTCTATAGTAAAGGTAGTAAAACAATTCAGATATTACATCTTACACTCACATCCTACGGTATATGTTCCAGAGATGGCGGTCAAAAGTGTCTTGACTCAGAAAGAAATAGGAATGAACAACAGAGCGGTGTGGATAGCCAAAATTTAGGAATATGACCTAACCATCAAGTGAACTAATTTGGTAAGGGGAAGAGGATTATGTAAACGTTTGGCTGAAGATAGAGGATCGGCAACATAAGAAGCTACTGAAACCCCTACAGTACTGTTGGTAAGTTTAACTGACCAATGGTTTTCAAATATAACATACTTTCTCACCTATGGGGAATGCCCTAAACTTTTAAATCCTTGAGAAAAACATAAATTAAAATTGAAGGCTTCTAAGTATATCATTTTTCAAGATGTGTTGTATAAAAAGAGCATTGATGGGACCTTCCTAACATGTGTGGATGTCACATAATAGAAAGAACTGCTAAGAGCTTTCCATGATGAAGCTTGTGGGGGACATTTTTCCTCTACTGTTACAGCTTTCAAGATTCTATAGAATTATTTCTATTGGTCGGGAATGTTCAAGGACGCGTATCACTATGTTTAGAATTGTGAGAAATGTTAGTTATTTATTGGGCGCCCACAACTTGCAGCATTACCCCTCAAGCCCGTGATTGTTGAAGAACCTTTTAAATAATGGGGTATAGATTTTATTGGGCCTTTATATCCCACGTCTAGTGCAAGGCATGTATACATTCTAACAGCTACTGATTACTTCACCAAGTGGGTGGAAGTGGTCCCAACCAAAAAGGCAAACTCTCAGGTTGTATGTGATTTTCTATTGAACTATATCTTTATAAGGTTTGGGATCCCAGTCAAGATAGTGGCGGATAATGCTACATACTTTTCTTCGGAAGAGATTTCAAATTTTTCTTATGAACATGGGATATCACTAGCTCACTCATCAGATTACTTTCCACATGGAAACAGCCAGGTGGAGTCTAGCAATAAGAATCTGGTGGCCATAATGAAAAAATTGATGAATGATAACCCTCGTGACTGGCACAGGAAGTTATATGAAGCATTATGGGCTGATAGAACTTCTCCAAAAAGGGCTATAGGAATGTCCCCTTTTGAGCTTGTGTATGAGATAGGAGCTCATGCATCCTTATCTTTGGAATTATCCATGGCTAAGCTACAAGTAGTAATTGAAAATCAATATTTCCAAAGTTCACCAGAGAAGTGCGTCATGTACCTGTTGCCCAAATTTTTCCACTCTGTGCAATTGACCTGGTTTGCCCTGTCTTGCTTCCTCTATCTTGTTTTCCAGGCTTCATGTCTTCACTTGACCCTCAGAACCCCTGAAAACCCTAAGTCCTCCATGTTTGAACGAGGTAAAAACCCTAACCCTTGGCTCTTATGTTTTGAAGTTACTTTTTTGCATCACTAAGAGCATGTGCTTATTTCTCAGTCGCGTTATCGCTTCGCCGTGGTCAAATATTCCTTTTCTTCCTCTGACTCTGCGTTTCCTCTTGTCGCGTGGTCTCGTGATAGAATGGAATATTCCCTCTGCGTCTTCTGACTTAGCGTTTGTTCTTTGGTCGCGAGGTCGCCAGATCTATGTCATAAGTCTTATGAAGATGGGACCCACCCTCAGTCGTGAAGTCGCGTGAAGAACTCAGCAGTCAGTGAAACATCTTCTGACTTCGTGATTTACCTTGGGTCGCCTTATCGCCAGATCAGGTAATGGTTAGCAGTTAAACAAGCCTTCAGTCGGGTGATCGCAAGATGTTCCTGGCAGTTAAGGAAAGTTGCTCAGACTTTGCGACTAGCCGTCTGTGGTCCCCAGTCGCATTGTCGCCAGAGCAGAATGGTGACTCAGTGTCCCAGTGGGCAGAAAAGTAACCAATGGCTGTGTGACAGATGGCATATGACGTGTGGATGCGGGCCCTTAGTCGGGTAATCGCCAGATGGAGGAGATGGATCACACGACTTGGAGACTAAGTGTTTCTTTGCCTTTAGTCGCGGGATTGCGAAATGATTTAAGGGCATAGTCTTTTGTCCAGCGATTAAATGACAGTCGTCCGATGCAAAGCATAGAAGATCCAATGGTAGTCGCGTAGTCTGGTGATCAAAGTGCCCTATGTGAAAAGTACTCCCGACTTGGTGATTAGGGTAGTCGGGATGTCGCTAGAAAGGATTAAGGGACACATGCTGACTGTTAAGAAAGGTCAAAAGGGCTTGGTACTTGGTTCTCCCGACTTGGCGATTGTGTGGTCGCGCAGTCTTGAAATGAAAAGATAGCATCTGGCGATTGGGTGACAACCGTGGCGATCATGAGAGGCAGTTAGGCGCAAGGTCGCGGGATGGATGGTGAGTTAAGGAATTTTCCTCGCGACTTTGATATTTCACAGTCGGGATGTCGCTGGATCTGGACTCGGGTTAAACAGGAGTAAAAAAGTGCCTTGTCGCCAGATCGGGATTTTTAACCAGGGTCAACGTCTGATGCTCATGACATAGAGACTAACGGTCAGTCGCGAGGTCGCTGGACTTTGAATTTGAATGGTTGGCGGAAGATTTGGCACTGTGAATGCTCGGCAACCATGGTCCTGTGTGCTCGTGTTCCAGAATAATTAGAGGGGTTTTTAATTGTAGAAAGGCCATGCACAGAGAGTCTGTTGATCCCTGGATTTGATTTGTTTCAATGTCGGTGAAGAAAGGGAGATTCAGAAGAGAAAAGAGATGCAGATTCCAGTCACGAAGTTATTGCTCTCAGTTGTAGTTGGCTAAAGGCATGGTCATGATCGAGGACTCATTGATGAGAGATTGAGCGGCGGTCGTCAGGGGTCACTTCTCATCCTGGGGGACTGTGATAAGTTGGTGAGCATTCATGACAGAGACTTATTTGCAGAGTAGGGCTCATTCTTTCCAGGTTGCTTGTTCACACGGCGTAATCAAGTACAGGGA
>MU224472.1:2026885-2052089 GCA_018584345.1 Thuja plicata
CTTATATGAAGAAATTCTTTAGAAAAGGTGAGAAATCAGTGGTGGCTTCAAACAAAAATGGGTATGAAAGATCCCTTCTCGCTCCTCCCTACCCTCTTGTCTGTTATCATGTTATAAAATATTTTACACTTAAAGGGCGATCCACTAATTTTCATGGCTACCACTTTACCCATTTAGGAGTCATTTATCATCCTACCCTTAGGGTGAAGCTGAACAACAAAATCACCCCCCACAAATTTTGGTTTGCATTAAGCTTATAGAAAGAAATCCCTTACCAAAAATCCCTAACCCTAAGAAGAAGGGGAAATATAGTAAACCCCTTATCAAAAAATCCCTCGAAGCTGTGCTTTTAAAGACCACTCCTGAAAAGAGAAAAGGTCCTTATATGAAGCGTAGTCCAACTAGGGCAAAGAAAACTAGGAAATACAACAAAACTGCTACTCTGTTTGTGAATGTTGATGAAATCGAAGAGAAAATTATTGAAATGGAAACCAAGGAGGAAATGAAGTAGGAGATGAGCTCTGGAGAGAGAAGGTCAACACGACTATTAAAAAGGAATAGAAAGGGAAGAACCTTTGATAGGAAGTTGTCCCTAAGTTGAGTATGAGCTTGAGGAGGAGGAGTCTTTAGAAAACTCTTAGGATGAATATTACAAGAAGGGGGAGGAAGAATTTAAAGACAAAAGAAAAGAAAAATTTGAAGAGGAGAGAAGATAAAAATTAGTGGATATTACAGTTAACCTCGTAGACTATGAAGATTTTTTTAACAGAGCTTGTGCTTCCCCATTTCCTAATATGAATGATATTACAAAAGAGGCCCCCCTATCCCCTAAGATTAAAAAAGAAAAAGAAACGTAGGTTGAGTTTAATTATCATTTTGATAAGTTATAGAGTTGGATGACTCCATTGGTAAATGAACATTTTGATAAGTTATAGAGTCATGTGACTGTACTTAAAAATAATGTTGCTTCTTTAGAAAACACTAAGGTGTCATTTGGTCAGGATATCTCCACCATTTGTAGAATTATAGATGGTATTATGAAGAAACAGTATTTGAAGTGATCTTTGATCAGAACATCATCAAGCCGAATGAAAAGAAGAAGAGGGGGACTAAAGGTGACAAAAGTAGGGAGGAGAATGAGGAAAGAGAGGACACAAAAGACCATACAATGAAATTGAAGAATATTTCAAAGAATTCGGGGATTATCACTAAAAATGATGATATCAAGGAAGCTAGAAGTTAAGACTAGGGGCATTTGGTTTATGATATATAGGGTTTTTTTAAGAATTTCTATGTGTCCATCTATTAATTACATGTTAGCTATATTTTTTGATTTTAATGACATGTGTGCCAAAACTATTCCGATGGTTAAGAGGACTGTTAAAAACTTTCGTAGTTATAGGTCTTTTGACTATGAAAAAGATGTTATGGTAATTGTTGGAAATAATGGGAAGTGTGCACTGAGAGGGGAGGGGGTGAATCAGTATCTCTAAAACTTTTAGTTAATTAACCTTTAACCTTATGTAATCAAATCTTTTCTTTACCGATCATATCTGATGTTCTTTCTTTATGAATGTGATATCAATTTATAATATTAATTGTATATAGACATTCATAGAAACATTTATGAAAGCAATAACACATAACACAAGATATGGTAACACAGAAAACCCTTGTTAAAAGGTAAAAACTACAGTGGGGATGACACCCAAAAAAAATTTGCTATCTGTAGATTGGAAGGGGCTAGTTAAGGCTTACAATTTGATCACTTCTGATGATCTACCTTGTTGGGAGTATTATGTGGAGACTGGTTAAGGTCTACTCTATTAAGTTTTTTAGCAAGACTGTTTAGTGTGCACTCGGTTGAGAGATTTACAATAGGATTGTTAAATCCACCTTTCTTGAAAGGATTTATTCTATTTGCTACACTTGTTAGAATGTTGACAAAAATACTCATTGACCTGAGTGTATGCAATCTACAATTCCTGATTACAAATCCATTCAAGATTACAAGTACAAAGTATCACCTAATGCGATTGATTAATACCTTTGTTGCTCGATAACCTTGGTTCTTGGTTCTTGATAACCAAATTTATCTTTTGCTGTTCTACTTCTTGAAACTCTCAGTTTGATCCATAGATGTGCACATTGGCTATAATCAGCCTCTCATCCATCTCAAATGAATGATTACAACATCTATTTATAACATAGATTGACCTAATTTAGTTTCACATATTACAAAACTAACTCCATGATCAAAGGTTTACAACTTGACCTTGATCTCCTAGTTTGCATATTTTTAATCAGTTAGAATGATTAAAAAAATTACAAATTATGTTTCTTGTTCCTCAAGAAATTGTTTTAAAACAAATCAAAAATCTAAATATAGAATATAACTATTTTATCTGATGTGAAAGTTAGATCCACTTTTCTTAGGATATAACTGACTTTCAATGTCTGATGCTCGGTTTGATCTAAAATTAGTTTGATTGTCTTTCGGTGTTCCTTCTTTGAACTATCTATCAGGTTACCTTGCTGTCGGGTTCCTCTGTTTCTTCTCTTTTAGTTTATAGTGTAACTTACTTGTCGGGTTCCTCTGTATCATTTTTGGATTTCACTTTTAGTTTACACTGTAAAAATTGTGTCATCGGGTTTCCCTTTAGCACGTTCTATCTGAATGGAAACCTGAATTTTGGTATAGTGTAACCAATGGTTCATAAAAATTGTTTTCTCTTTTCATACTAATGGCAAAACTTATGTCATCAATCTCCCCCTTTGACATTAGTATCAAAAATTGATATGGCAAAATACTAAAAAAATTTATAGTATGTACACCATGTATATTACTTAGTCATTTAATGATTCCCCTTATGCATATGCTGATATAGTATAGTATATGTGTATGTACACTTGTCTATACTATTTCTTCTTTTCATTTCCCTTTGTGTTGTATTTTCCTTTTCCCCTTTTTACTATATGCTTTGTACATATCATTTCCCTTTTCTTCCTTTTTCATCCTAAGGAAAAATGTGTATACGTATAGCTTATCAAAAATATGAGAGTGAGAGGTCTTCATTTCCTCCATCATCTTCTCCCATTTCTCATTTAAATTCTTAAGAGCCATATGCTCTAATGTGATCCTGGCATGCATGTCATAGATGTTGTCTACTATAGACATCATAGGGGTGGCAATTAGTTGTCTTGAAGAACTTATGTGTTGTTGCAAAAGTGTGAGGTTTGGTAAAAGTTGAGCTTGTAGCTCGGTAACCTATTCTCAAAACTATGATTCTGCTACCCAAAGTTCTTCTCTTAACCGTTTGATTTCAATTATCTTCTCATAATGCAATTTGATTGCATTTCCATTTGTGGTTAGACTTTGAGCACTTGCATTTAGATTGGAATCGATCTTTGTAATCTTATCATTATTATCCTTTGTGAATTTATCCAAAGTGCATAGCTTTTGAATCAAGGAAACAACTTAATTAATGATTGGATTTAATTTATTTGTTAATTCTGAAAGCTTTACCTTATTTTCTGCCACTTCTTGGCTGATCTTTTCTATAAATTTGAATTGGTACTTCTATTCTACTTGTTCCTTAATCACCTTTTCTGCATCCACATTTTGTGTTTTGATGGCATTGGTGAGAACAATAAGTTGATCCAGAATGAGGGCATTGTGATCAACATCAATGTCAGGGAATATCTAGTTTAAGATATCCCTTGTGGTCTCCAGTACTAAGGAGTCTTGGTGCTGCTTTTTAAGCTTTTCTTGCAAAGCTTTCCTTTGACAAATTTCTCCATATTATTGGTGTGTTTCAAAATGTAAAGTAGTTGGATCACACTTTGGTATTTCTATGATCTCATCAAGTGTAAACTCCAAATTATTCTTATTGGTTTTCTTCTTCTTCTTTTATGATGCACCTATATGTAAAACCATAGCCAGCTTCTCTGCTTGGTCTGATGTGCTACTTGATGGTTTCTGTGGTGTTGTACCTTTTTCTTGCTGCTTGATGTTTGCCTGCCGGTTGTCTGAGGACGTCTCCTTATCTACCTTCAGTGTATCTGTAGGTTTTCCTTTGGTGTCCTTAGGCTTGGTATAAACTGTCTTATCTTGCTCATCTTTCTCTTGTTGTACTTCATCTATATCTTTTATTTGTGCATCTTTTTCGGCGTTATCTCCATCTTTTTGTTCTCCACCAATGACTACATGTTCATCGGTTGTATCCTTCTTTTCTTCAAATGTATCTTTTTTTTCATCATTACCCTTATCCTCAGGTATGCTTTCTTCCTTCTCAGGTAACTTCTCCTTTTCTTAGATAATATTGATAGCTTCTATCAATAGTGGTATCTGTCCTGGTGTGTCTACCTGTGCTGAATCTGTTGTAGTGTCTTGCTCATCGGTTTGGTCCTTGACAACAGTGACATATTCATATTTTTGTATTTCATCTATAGGATCTCCTCTGGTAATATAAATAATTGTATTGTCCAGCCATGTCTCATCTGCAACATCCATATCCTTGTTGCCTTTTGTGTTCAATGATTCTTCATTGACATCTTCATCAGTGATTCATTGATCATCTTTTTTCTGTTGATTTTTGGTAAGAGCTATTTGTGGCTCAGGACTTGTATGATTTTTAGGTATATCAAGTATCTTTCTCCATTTAGCCTTAGTCTTCTTGTCCAGTTCAAGTAGATGTCATTGAAGCACTTGGTAGGCTCTTAACTTTGGTGAGAACCTAGTGGAGTATTTCTTCATCACTTCTTCAATCTCCTCCATTTTAGATTTGGGAAGCATGACAGATACTAGGGCTCTTTCCCTAATCTCTTTCTCAAAGTGTAATGCAAATGTCCATCTTGCCGATAATCTATCTTGAAGTTCTTTTGGCATATTATCTGCTAATTGTATTGGAAGATATTTTAATATACACATCATTTTTATAATTGCCTTTTCTATTTTATTTTGATCCTCGGGATCCAACGTTAGCCATTTCTTAATCTTGCGATTATTGACTGATCCTGATTTGATAATTGAAGCACATACTTTATGAATAGTTTCAGGAATATTATTCTTTTCTTTTTGGACAGAGTCATATTTTTGAGTATCTTCTATATCTTTGTTGGTTAGGATTAATTTCCTTCTCCTGTTTGGTGCTTTGGTTTGTTTGGTTTGAGGTTTTCTTTTATAGGTCCTTACTTGACCTTTCTTTATCGATGAAGGACTTGCATCCTTTGCTGTCTGACTCCTAGTCCTAGATGCAACAATGGTCCTAGCTTTCTTAGCTGGTGGAGGTAGTGGTGTATTTGACTCTATGGACTCTGAGTCACTCTCCTTCTTAGCTTCACCGACAGGTGACTGACCCTCAGTTTATTTTTTCTGTTCAGTTTCCTCTTCATTCACCGATATATTTTTCTTCAAGTTCTTGACCATTTTGTCTTTCTTCCTATCAATCTTCTTCACAAGTAAGCTGGTGTTAATCCTTTCTTTGGATTCTTCATAAGTTCCAAACTTGGGTTGTGATTTGTCTAATGGCTCATTTATCAATGCCTTAATAGCATTTGATGCTTGATCTATGTTCACCTCATAGTCAAGTGGAGCTAGCCATGTTGTCCTCGGTACAGATGGATTGATGTATGTGTAGTCAGTGTCTACCATAAAATAAATGTTAGTCTTGAAATTTTCTATTAACTATTCTGGAATCCTTACCCTCTTCTGCATTCTATCTTTGAATCCAGAAAAGTATTCATCCATGATTGATTCAAAATTATCTCCTAGTGATTTGATGAACTCACTAATTTGTATGGTCACTGGTCTTGTAGTGTCCCATTTGACATTTCCTATAGATGGGAAAGATTCTTGGAAATAGAAGAATATGCACATGATGAGTGATGCAAACTTACATGAGTTGGACTTTGCAACCCTTATTGTCATCATGTTCTCATCCAATTGTCTTAACAGAAATTCTAATAGATCCAACTACAATCCCTTCTTTAAAATATTGTATGTTGTATCCACTACTCCGAATGCAATATTTTTTATTTTGCTAACCTGAAATAACTTGTATCTTAAGACACATGCTCCAAATTTCAATACATTATCGGTGATGGTGGATACCTTGAGTCCTCTTCCATCCCATGCAGCTCCTATATTCTTCTCAATTTCAACTTTAGGTGGGTGCTTTAGTGCATTTACCTTATCGCCTATGGGATAATCAGTGACAACATGTATAACATCCCTGGTTATCAGTTTAGGCTCATCCGACCATATCTTTTTGTCATGTATCCTTCTTAGTACTAACCAAATCCATTCAGTCTTGAACTCCTTCGGGAACCATAGGGAATTTGTGAGCCCTTTTACCTCAATGTGCTTATACTCTTCCTTGATAGTGCCATCACCGTTTCAAAGCTTCTTGAAATCTTTCTCAACTTACAGGTCTCCTATTTCTACAATCTTGCAGTGTATATATGCTCCCATGTCTTCGACAAGTAAAACCCTAGCTGGTATTTAGGAGAATGCACCAGCATTGTTGGGTCGTGAAGCAACCTTAGGACATTTCTTGTAATGAAGTTCCTCACAAGTTGAATTCTTGATTAGGTTGACCTTATTCTTCTTATCATTCTTGAGCTTAGCGGTTCTTGATGTAGTTGCCATCATTTCTAAAATTAGGGCTTTTTTTCGTGAATGAAAATAGAGTTCTTGGTTATCGACTGTGTACTTACTCCAACCTCTATAGCTATTTAGGAATTTGTTTGGAGTGCTGTGAACTGGGTTGGATTCACTCTGCAATATGGTTTCTTCGTGCTATGGTTTCACTCTGTCTCTTTTCTCTAATCACTTTGTGAAAAATGAAACCCTTCCAACGTCTATTTATAGACTTTGCCCTAAGTTGAGTCATTAATGCTCAACCACTTATCGATGTGTGAAGATGGAGTCGTCAGGTGATACACAATAACATTCTCAGTGATAACGTGATGCTTCAGGGAAGCTGTCAACTTATTACATTCACCGACGGATTTTAGTCACTAGTACATTTGAGTCCTTTTTTCGACGGCTATGTGTCACTCTTCCGACACTACCTCGTCGGGAAAGTGACATAAGATGGTGTTGCATTTTTTATAATGGAACCACCGATAGATGTTGTGTCTGTCGTTATTGTGATGACAATAACCATCACAATAAGCACTGGCTACGAATATGTTGTACATGCGACATCTAGCTGTCGACAATTTTTGACATCTGGACATCGCATGTATAGCTTCGGTGCCAGTTGTTCTATGGAATCCATTATAATTGCGACGGTATTATATATTATAAAAAAAAATATAATGAGCTTTGCTTTTTTTTTCACCAGATGAAAATGTGCCTGCAGATGAAAATGTTCAATATAATGCCTGCAGTTTTAAATGTTCAATATAATGCCTAGAAATATAGGAATGGTACAAAGGCCTTGGAAGGTATGGTAGTTGATATTACTAGTTTGATTCCTTCAAATGAATTTGTAGTGGTAATAGCCACAATTACCCTTATCTGAATAATGTACAAGAAAGCTGCAAGATAAAGCACACCTCTTTTAAGACATTGATGGTTTTCATGACAGGAAGGAGATCACTTTGATAAATGGTTATATGCATGCAATTGAACCCCAATCCTCTAAACATACTTCTGATAAATGTTGATGGTCTTTCTTCCATGTAGTCAATATCAAAAAATTAGCATCTTACTTGAATCCATGCTATAAAAACAATATGCACATTGCTGAGGTATAGTTTGGAGAAGTAATATTTTAGATATCAGAATCATCAATGAAGATGCAAAGTAAGAAAAAACTCAACATAACTATATCATGTAGGTTCAAGTTGAGAATTATATTTTCAACTGAACATGAATCTAAATTACCATTCTTCCTATAGTGTTATTTGGAGTAGGATTCAAAGTGACTTTTAGAGTTAAGCTCTTGGTCATAAAATTGAGAAGTTAAAAATTTTATATTTTCCAATGAGAAATCCATTTTTGCAAGACTTTAATCCTAGTTACCACAATATTGCGAGTAGTTTAGCCACATATTTCACACATTCTGCAAGATCAATTTTTTTATAGATCAGTTTCAAATATACACATTTGACCAATAAAATATGCTAACACAACTTCAGCTCTTTAGAGGAGACAAAATTTACTAACTGCACAAAGATTTAGAGGAGTGAGTATTAAAGTTGAAGATGGGAAAAATGAATGACATCAATCATATTAGAAAAGGAAAAAAGAAAACAATAAGAGGGGAAATAAACTAAAGTCAAGGAAATCTGTGTTTGACCAACCTTCTAAAAAATAAAGGGAAGAATTCATATTTTCATTGAAGTGAAAACCTACCCATGCAATCTAAAAAATATTAATAATATAAAACTAAAATTATGCAAATTACAATTGTTGTGAAGAAAACTAACTAAAGATGATTTTCATGTGGATGGATTCACATCGACAGAAAGGAAGAGTCACAAAAAACCTAATGCAATCCATCTCAAGAAAATTAATATCCAAACAAAGTAAAAGGGAGTTCTCGTAATTTACCTATACGAACATTTTGTGAGAGTTCCAGAGCTAATTGGCCAAACTACTTAAATAATCATAAATTCATCCACAACAAAAGATAATGCCCAGTTGTCCAAGAACAAATGATCATTCATAATCAAGAACTATTGTGGTAGTTCCTACTCTCTGATACCCTACAACATCACACACCATTTACAGTAAGCTAGATGATTCTAGGCATTTAAAAAACCAACCAATAACAAAATAACTGAATACAATACTGAATACTGACTCAAAACCCAATAACTAAATACAATACTAAATATTGACTTAAAACCCTAACTTTTGCTACAAATGTATCTCAATACAATACTGAATACTGACTCAAAACCATACCTTTTGCTGGAAATTTATCTTTGCATACAAAGTATTAAATTTAATGAAATACAAGTAGAAGAGTACAAACCAACAAGGGTAGAAACAAAAAGGACCAATAAACAAATGTAAATTACCAAGATGGAAGACAACGTCTAGAAGAGTACAGACCTGTTAGGGCCTATTTGAGTTGCCATGATCAAAGAAGTTTTACCCTTTGATGTTTTCCTCGAAGGCTTATCTGATTCCCCCCCTTTTTGGGAAGAAGAAGTCCAAGTTAAAAAGCTTTGAAATGTCAGTTTTCCCGTCGAACTTATTCTTTAAAGGTGTTGTGAACTCATTTCATGAGAACCGGTTCTCTCAGACATGTGTTGGTATCAAATTTTCCTTCATGAACCACTTTGAACCACTTTTAACCTCGGTTCAAACTAGTTCAAAGTGGTTCAATCAAATATTTTTGACCTACTTTTGGTGATTGCAGGTGGGACCCTAGACACGTCATCAAACCAATTCAACCCTCTTTGAACCTCAGTTCAAAGTAGTTCAATGAAGGATTCAATAAAGCAAAAATGTGATGTGACATCTGAGTTGATGGGTGATATGAAACGTCAGAGTGCATCCACTGAAATAATGGTATGGTGATTTGGACAAGTAGTCAGCCACATGGGAAGAGTTAGTTGGCAATGCAGGTTAAGGAAGATGTTCTTTCGGCATGAACAAAGGGATAGAATTTAATATGGCAAGATTGATTAAAGAGGGTTTAATTAAGTGAAGTAATGGTTAAATGTCACATCAACAACTTCAATTTATTTCGGCTTACGCGCGACATTTAATTTTCATGCCTCGACTGATTTTCCTTGTATAGTGAGTTTCTTTAAATTCCCTTTCTTCAGCTCATTTCTTCCAAATGCTATGTTATGAAGTCTCGACTGTGGAAAATAGAAGTGTGGGTTTTTCATTTCAACAGAAAGTAGGTAACACCCAATAAGTCCTCCATTTGCTTCACTATTTTATGCCTGGTTATCCACTTTTCTCAAAGAATTATAGTCTTTATTTTCTTGAGTAGAAGTAGAAAGATATGAGGTCTAGCATGAATTTCTTTGGAAACACTACAAGCCTAGTCTGTAGAACCCCAATCATTATAGACATAGATTTGTTGGGAGTTGAGGTAGAAAAACTTGTCGAAGTGTTGAAAGATTCAGTGGAAGAGGAGTATACTATAGAGTTTTTATCCAGTGGTTTACTCCAAGCTATTGCTTTTCCCCCAGTTGTGATATGTCCAAAGCTTATTCAATAATGCATATATCATTATGACGTCAAGTCTAAGGGTGTTTTTAATAATGAGGGTAAGAGTATCTTAACCATAAACTGAGAAATGATAATGTCTGTCTTCAAAATTCTAGATGAAACTTTTTCTAGTTTTACTCCCACTCAGTCGCTGGCACAATTTTGAGAAAGGAATGAAAAGAAGCTTAGTAACATAGCTCGGAAGTGGACTATATCAAATTACAAGGGCAGTTCCAAAATACCCAAGGTTCTAACCAAGGACCATATGAAGACCCACATCCATAATATCATGGTTTTATTTCACATAATAAGAGGTTCAGAACAAGTACTTCTCTTTGAAGATTGGATGTATCATTTCATAGAAATTGTTTTAGAAGGCAAACAAAATCTGGATTGGGCTGAAATAATCATGAGCTCACTAAGAGATCATCTCAAATAGGCACAAGCTATGAGAAAAGAATTCTATATGTCCTCCTATCTGACCTATTGCCTCACATGTACCCAAGATCTTACCGGAATCCCTCATGAACCATGGAATGGAGACATAACCATTTTTGAGTATTGACCTCTGCTAAGGAAGGATAGAGTCTTAGAAGAGTATAGGAGGGTTCATGACATCTTTCTCAGGAGATTTTGTAACCAGTTAGCTGGAACCCCTGTTCAGAGAATTTCTCTAGAGGCCCAAAGGTTGGTTCAAAGTTTCAGGAGTTTCTATATCCAGTTTCCTCAGTTCACCTATCTAAGAGTCGACAGTTTTGATGAAGAACCTCTCAGATTTCGTAGGTTCTTCTTTGATTGTTTCATCTTAGAAAAAACTTGTAGAAAAATGTTCACAGTAATAAAGAATAATCTGCCGGAAGATAAGTGGGATACAATGTTTCCAATTAGCCTTGGAAATTTGGTATGCAAGAGTAAGATAGATGCATCAGTAATAGGTAGAAATTTGGTTGGCTTTCACATGCATTTTTATGAGTCAAGAAGGGGATTTTATAATAAAGTGTTTTCCATGAAGGCATTCAATCTGAAAAAAATGGATGGACCCGAGCCCACATTTAGAAGATTTATGGGAGGATATAGGAAGTGAAAGGGAAATTTAGGTAAGAGATCATTCCAGGTTGTTGATCCCCCAAATTAGAAGTCTGCAGCTGAAGCTTGAGATATCTGATGTGATTGAAGATGGGTTAGAAGTAATTGAACCTGGTTTTACTGAATCCATTGCAGAATTTCTATCGAAGGTAGACTGGATGAGGAACGAAGAAGAAGACATCAAACTGCTCGAGCTAGGTTCATTCTGGCCTACATAGATGGTTAGCTAAAAAGAAGGAAATCAAACAAGAAGAGGATCACCTCTCCTAAAGAAACTGATGTCAAATCGATCTCAATTGAGGTCCAACTTGATCCCTCTAACATTTCTTCTCTGACTCCTCATGCAGGTAATTTTCCTTCAAATAAGAAAAGAGTTGTGCCCAACAGACATCCAACTGCACCCCGGACAAGATCTAGAACAAGGCCTGAAAGTCAGTCTCAGATGGATTCTCCTAACTCCAGCTTCGTTGACATTGATGTCAATGATGATGATCTCTCTCTCTCACCAGAGCAAAAGAAAGAGATTCAAAATGCAATGATGAACAAGTCTGAGGTTCAACAAGAAGTGACTCCCGCCAAGAATGTTGAAAACATGATGGTTTCTAATTCAATTCCTCCTTGGCTAACTGAATCAGTAAGAAAGAAACACAGTTTCAAGCCTATTTCTTTACTATTTAAAGATATTGTTACCAGATATGCCACTCGTACCCCAAAGATGAAGAAAGCCAAAAGCAATGCAAGGTTAATTATAGACCCCGTAATAGGAAAAGTGACCGCTGAAATAGCTACTATCAAACAGAAAGAAGGTATTCTTGAACCTGCAGTGGAAGATTTCAAAATTATAAAAATGGAACTCAGGGTGCTAAACAGAGATACTTGAGATCATCTTTTCAAGTTCTTAGCAGACCATATGCTTGGTCAGTCTCAGAAGGATGGCAAGGAGAAGCGGGAACTCAAACAGCTTGTGATAACGATGGCCGAGTTCCTTAGTTCACTCAACGAGGTTGTGGCCCTTCCTCTAGCCCAATCTCTACAAGATTTTGACCCTAGATCTCTAGATAGAAAAAAAATGCTGAAGAAAATGCATCAAGGTAGAACTTTGATGATGACTATGAGAAATAGGGTTGGTGGCATCATTTAAGAAGGAAATAATTTCATTCAGGAGTTTGTAGCAGCTTTTGCAGAAAAAGAAGCTTTGATTGGGGAGATCAATACCTTGATACCAACTTGGGAATTAGATGAGGAAAAATGTACAGCTGTTATGTCCAGAATTATTGAGATAGAAGGATATGGGGTTGAGAAGTTCCTGGTAGAGAATCCTATGAAACTGATAGATGCCTGTATGCTCTTCATTCTTAAGAGGAATATGAATTGGAAAAGTAGCCTGTTTAAAGCAGCGATCTTGAGCTTGCGTGGCATAGAGAAAGAGGTCAAGGAAATTTATAGTAATGCACTGAAAGACTTTAAAGTTGTGAACCCATTTAGTATACTTTAGTTCACCGAGGGAAATATAGATGCAAAAGCTATGACCAAGAGTTTTGGAGATGCAATGAATGATATTAAAGAAAAAGAGGAGATTACAGCCAAATATTTCACTAGGGTTGCTAATGTGGAGTCCATGCTATACCTGAATTGGGGGCAGTTACCTAGACAATTAGAGAAGGTTCAGAACTTCAAATGGGAAAAGAGCGCATGTCGCGTGAAGCTGAACGGTGTGAAGAACCTCCACTCTCACCCAATCCAGGAGCTCGTGAGCACTTTTTGGAGCTGGAAGATGGTTCTAGGAGCCACCTCTGGAGATAATAACTAAAGACACATGATTGCATGACAATTTTCATGCCTATATTTGGGGAATTTTGTTTATGTTTTAACTATTGTCGAAAAATCTTTTATTCTATTTGTTTTACTGGTCTGAAACTTTTTCTTTTCGGTTAGGTTGAGAGACCAAGTTTTAAGGGAAGCCTCTCAAACCTGTTAAACTATATGTGCTGGAACATGATACTGGGAAAAGGATGATGAAATTTTGGAATCTATTAGACTTAGATCAACATTTTTTAATTTTGTTAAGATTTTACATATTTTCTATGGGAATTGAATAGAAAGATATTTTTGGATCGGATTAATCTCAGACTTAGTTCTGTGTGATGATGTTATTTTGATGCATGTTAAATTTAAATCTGTGAATTTAGATTTATGACATATTGATTACTTTGTGAATTGGTATATCTCTCGTTACTGGTTTATAGTAAATGCATGGTATTTATCTGTCTCTCTAAATAGTTCCCTTCCTTATTTCCGTTCAAGATTACTGTTTTCCAAATCAAAGAAGCTGTGCCTTTCTTTGTTGCTGTTATTTATTATTATTATTTTTTTTCTGATTTTACCTCAATACCTAAGAGTATTTGAGTGATCCTTATGTGCTTTTGGGTTAAAAGTATAGTCATTGGTTTTAATTTCAGATTTTCAGTTGATATTTATGATAGGGAGTTGTACCTCAAACAATTCAGAGAGCAACAATAATGTCATGCTTGCCCAGCTATTGTAGGATAGTTTGTTTCCCAAGAGGCATAGAGTTAGTATAATTTTCAATTAACACGGAGACAAATCTATTCACCAACAGGTTTTTGGTGACTCTACTGTGGAGTGCACTATCAGAAAGATAGTAAGTAGTTGCATGTTCCACGAATGAATAAAATATGGTGCTGCCGACTGTTGTTATTGCTGGGTAGGAAGAAGTTCCCCCGGTGTTGCAACATGATTTTTTTTTCTTAGATACCCAAGGAGATATAATAGCAGATCTTAATTCCTTGGCATGGAAGTTGAAGGAGAGCAATCAACAGTACCAGCAAGTGTGGCTTTTCATTGAAGAAGAAGAAGAAATTGGGGAGTGGTTGAGGGGACTTTTCATTGCTTAGGAGGCTGTGGTTGTGGACAGAGTGGCACAAGGTCCTTAAAAGAAGTTAGGTAGGATCTTGATAGGAAAAACTGGTAGAGAAAAGATACACAAGAGGTGATCGGAGCAAAGGTTTAATCAATGCAGATTTTGAAGCTCTGAAGAATTTGAGTTATTTCCCTAACTTTAATAACCAAAAGGAAAGAAGGACCAAGACCTCAAGTAGACCCCCTTCACCTCCTAGTAGGCCCATTGTATCAACAATTGTCAAAGCTGTTATCCCACTAGGTACTATAATACCCTCGGTTATAAATACTCAACCTTTAAACTTCCAACCTCCACTCATGGCCGCTAATCAGCCTTGGGGCCAAAATATAGGCCCTTTGAACTTAGGAGTCAATGCACCCACTGCCCTTTCGAAAGGAGATAATCAAGTTTTTCCAAAGTTTAATGGAGATGAAAAAAGAAAAAATAAAATCATTTGAGTGCTTTTCATACGTCATGCAGTATTCTCAGTGTTCCCACTCAAGAGGTCATTGTGAGGCTTTTTGTAAGAACTTTGACTGATGTCGCAACTGATTGGTTCAGCCATTTACCTCATGGTTCTATTACAAGGTGGGATGATATGAAGGATGTATTTGAAGCAAGGTTCAAGACTCCAAATAATGAGATCTCACTATTGCTTCAATTGAGCCAGCTAAAGAAAGAGATGCATGAACCTATGCGAGAGTTTGTGGCTAAGTTTAACAGGATTTTGCAAAGGATTCATGCCAACTCTACCCCTAGCAATGAAAATAAGAAAATATTCTTTCTTAATGTGATACCTCCTGATATAAGCTTTCACCTATTGAAGGATGGAGCAGCCAATTTGAATGCCACACAAAGATGAGCCATTGAACTTGAGGATACATTCATCATGGCGGGAAAGTGGAAAAGAGAAGTTCAGTCCGCAGATCCCTCCTCATCAGCTACAAATTATCCTTTATTGCACAGGTTGATGAATGATATGGCAATGCTTAAAAGACAAAAAAACAACTCAAGTTCCCCATATCAATCCCCCTATCAAGATGTGAACCGGAAACAGTTTGGTCAGGCCCACGGTAAAGTTCCACTCTTTATGAGCTCACAACCTAGGTTGTAGATTGAAAAAGTGCCTACAGAAACCATGTTTTCCTTCCATTTGACAAATGACCATGATGGGGAGACTTGTCCAGACTAGCTCAAATGTCTTCAGCTAAATTCAACCAAAGATACTATTGGGATTGAAGAATACAGAGAAGAAAAAGCTTCTTTTGAAATAGGACAATCAAGTTCCTTTTAACTAGAGTATGATTCTGACTCTGAAAGAGGTAGAGATGTACTGGCGACTCTACAAGACCCTTCGTGTGCATTCCTCACCAGAAATCAAAAGAATCAAAAGTTTACTCCTGGTGCGGGTACGTCTGATGCCTTTCCAAGGAATAAAGAAGTTGGAACTGGTGATCCCTCTTCTACTCCAAAAAGCTCAGGGATTAGAATCTTGCAAAAAGGTAATGTGGTTCCTACTCCTCCTGCCTTTGATTTTGTTGAATTTTGCAAAACAACTTCCATTACCATCTCTCCAGCTGAATATTTGAAAATGAATCCTAAAGAGTTAGATAGATTAGTTAAATATGTGAAAGGAGATTCTAGTCCAAATACCCAACCAAGTAGACCACTTATTGGAGAGACAAACACTATGGAGGAACCCCTATTTTTGTGTCTGAAGATACCACACAGATACCGGATGATTGCCCTTATGTTAAATCTTTAGAGAATGAGATAGAAGAAAAGAAGCCAAATCCTTTCTATATTTCCTTGCTTTTGAATGGACATAAACTCAGTAATTGTATCATTGATTTTGGGGCCTCTGACAACATAATGCCTGCTCTGGTGGCCAAAGCCCTCGGCCTTACCTTGACCAAAACTGTTGACCGATGCTACTCTATGGATGGGAAACAAGTACCTTTGATGGGGAAAGTGAAAGATGTGCAAGCTGTCCTTGCTGCATGTCTAGATAAATGGTTAAAGCTGACAATCCTAGCAGCTGACATTCCTGCCAGTTATGGTATGTTACTAAGTAGAACTTTCTGTAAAGACATGGGAGGCAACATAAAAATGGATCGGTCCGAAGAAGTTATCCCGGTAGGAAATAAGAGGATAAAAATTGAGCCAGAATCTAAAAATAAATACACTGTGGTCCCCTCAGATAACCCCAAATCTCAGATCCTCTTTCAAGAATTTCATTTTGGTAATTATGTAGTTTTATCTAAAGATGAAACTGAACCTATTGCTACCGAACCAGAAAATGATGATTTGTGGAAAATGGAGTTCGATGGTAGCTGTTCTAATTCTGGATCAGGAGTCAGAGTAGTACTTTTTCCCCATGTTTGGGAGAGCATCCCCTTTTCTTTTAAGCTGGATTTTAGAAATACCAATAATACGGCTGAATACAAAGCACTACTGTTAGGTTTGGAAGAAGCAAAATTAAGATGGGTTAAGAAGTTGATTGCCCGAGGAGATGCTAACCTGATTGTGAAATAGGTAAGGGGACAGTTCTCAGTAAAAATTGAAAAGGTAAAACACTATAGGAATTTAGTATGGGATGCGATTGAATCTTTTGATGCTTTTTCTATTGAGTTCATACCCAGGGCTTTGAATGCTAAAGCAGACTCCTTAGCAGTTTCAGCTTCACTACTTTTTCCACATCCAGATTTCAAAACTTAGAGCTACAAGATTGAAATGGTATACTGACCCAAAGAACTAGATAATGTAGAGCATTGTCAAGTATTTGATGGTGATTCCCAGCTCAGAGATTTTTTGGGGTGTATTAACAACTTTGCAAATGTCTATTTTGAAGGATCATAGAATGAGTGCAAGGAAACCTGTGAAGGTTCAGTGGAAGATGAAGGAATCATACAGCTCAAAGGAAATAAAATCCCTAAAGGATTGGTCTCTTAGAATATCTATTTAGGAGAAAAGATGATAGTATAGTTAAAGAAAAAGTGCCTCTTACTCATAATCCTAAGGAATAGGATAAAATTAATATAGGTGATGATATTGATCCAAAATGGATTCCTATAGGGAAGACTTGTTCCCAAAAGGAAAGAGATGACCTTAAGAAACTATTAACAAAATATAAAGATTTTTTTTCTTGGGGATACGAGGATCTTAAAATTTTTAGAGGTGGCTAATTTAGACACCACATTCCTTTGAAAATGGATGCTAAGCCTTTCTACCATAAATTGAGAAACAACAATCCGAAAGTATCTGAAGCCATATAAAAAGAAGTGGAAAAGATGCTGCAAGCCAGAATTATCTATCCTATTCATCACTCAACTTGGATCGGAAATATAGTTCCTGTGAGGAAAAAGATGGTGAAATTAGGATTTGTGTAGATTTATGAAATTTAAATTAGGCCAGCCTCAAAGAAAATTATACGTTGCCAGTGATGGAAGATGTGCTTCAGGTAGTATCAGGATCAAAAGTAATTTCTATGCTAGATGGTTATTCTGGATATAACCAAATTAGTGTGGCAAAAGAGGACCAGGATAAATCAACCTTTATAACACCTTGGGGTACTTTCGCATACAAAAGAATGCCATTTGGGTTAATCAATGCTCGTGCCACTTTTCAGAGGGTAATGAATTCTTCATTCAGAGATATTTGCAATAGGATCATTGTGATTTATCTGGATGATTTGACCGTATTTTCAAAAAGTAGGAGTTGTCATCTGAAGGATATTGAGACAGTATTACAGAGGTGTAGAAGTCATGGCATATCCTTGAATCCAAAGAAGTCAGTCTTCTTTGTCGAAGAAGGTAAGCTGTTGGGACATATTGTTTTGAAGAAGGGTGTCAAGATTGATCCAGATAGAGTCAGGGCTATTCAACAACTCAGCTTATCATCCAGCCGAAGAAGCTTGAAATCTTTTTTTGGCCAGATAAAATTTTAAGAGCTTTGTCCCTAATTTTTCAGAAATAACTAAGCATATGGTAGATATGTTAAGTGAGAAGGTTCCCTTTAAGTGGAATGAAGAAGGGAAGGGAGATTTCAATGAGGTTAAAGTAGAAATAGCTCAAGCTCTAGTCCTGGTAAGCCTGGATTTTAAAAAGGACTTTAATATCTACTGTTATGCATCAAAACATACTCTATCTGGTATTTTAACACAAAGACGATATGGGACAGGAGGCACCCATTTATTTCATGATTAATCTGATGAAGAAACATGAACTCAAGCACTCCCAAATTGAGAAACATGCCTTTGTTGTAGTAAAGGCAGTAAAATAATTTAGATATTACATCTTACACTCCCATGCTACAGTATACGTTCAAGAGATGGCGGTCAAAAGTGTCTTGACTCAGAAAGAAATAGGAATGAACAACAGAGTGGTGTGGATAGCCAAAATTTAGGAATATGAATTGAAAATCAAGTGAACTAATTTGGTAAGGGGAAGAGGATTATGTAAAATTTTGGCTGAAGATAGAGGATCGACAACAAAAGAAGCTACTGAAACCCCTATAGTACTGCTGGTAAGTTTAACTGACCCATGGTTTTCAAATATAACATACTTTCTCACCTATGGGGAATGCCCTGAACATTTAAATCCTCAAGAAAAGCGTAACTTAAAATTGAAGGCTTCTAAGTATGTCATTTTTCAAGATGGGTTGTATAAAAAGAGCATTGATGGGACCTTCCTGAGGTGTGTAGATGTCGCACAACAGAAAGAACTGCTAAGAGCTTTCCATGATGAAGCTTGTGGGGGACATTTTTCCTCTACTATTATAGCTTTCAAGATTTTGTGGAATCATTTCGATTGGCCGGGAATGTTCAAGGATGCGTATCACTATGTTAAGAATTGTGAAAAATGTCAGTTATTTATTGGGCACCCACAACTTGCAGCATCACCCCTCAAGCCCGCGATTGTTGAAGAACCTTTTAAACAATGGGGTATAGATTTTATTGGGCCTTTATATCCCACGTCTAGTGTAGGGAATGTATACATTCTAACAGCTACTGATTACTTCACCAAGTGGGTGGAAGTGGTCCCAACCAAAAAGGAAAACTCTCAGGTTGTATGTGATTTTATATTGAACTATATCTTTATAAGGTTCAGGATCCTAGTAAAGATAGTTGTAGATAATGCTACATACTTTTCTTCGGAAGAGATTTCAGCTTTTTCTTATGAACATGGGATATCACTAGCTCACTCATCAGATTACTTTCCATAGGGAAATGGCCAGGTGGAGTCCAGCAATAAGAATCTGGTGGCTATAATGAAAAAATTGATGAATGATAACCCTCGCGACTGGCACAGGAAGTTATATGAAGCATTATGGGCTGATAGAAATTCTCCAAAAAGGGCTATAGGCATGTCCCCTTTTGAGCTTGTGTATGAGATAGGAGCTCATGCGTTCTTACCTCTAGAATTATCCATGGCTAAGCTGCAAGTAGTAATTGAAGATCAATATTTCCAAAGTTCACCGGAGAAGCGCGTCATGTATCTGAATAAATTGGAAGAGGAAAGGGGTGACTTAGTGGATCATATTATAGAGCATCAACTGAAAGTCAAGAAATTTTTTGATATGAGGGCTCGTACCAGGAAATTCATGGAAGGAGATGAAGTTCTTTTATGGGATAAAAGGAAGGCGCCCAAAGGTTCACATGGGAAATTTGAATCTTTGTGGAAAGGCCCATTTATTATCACATAAATAATTGGTTCTAGTGCTTTTCGTTTATCTTACCCAGATGGTGTTAGTTTTCCTTTAACCTACAATGGGTAGGACCTAAAGTTATTCAAGCTGTGATGGTGTTCCCAGGTACTTCTGTACATATTATTTAGTTTCCTTTGCTTTCTTTAGTCACTATTTGGTTGTTTTTTCCTTTATCCCCTTGGTGTTCTAGTTTTGCGAAACCAGTATCTAGAGTTCTTTGCAGTTTTGACAACTTGCAGTCCCTAGACAGAGCCAGTGTTAGGGCCTATTTGAGTCGCCATGATAAAAGAAGTTTTACCCTTTGATGTTTTCCTCAAAGTCTTACCTGATTCTCCCCCTTTTTGGGAAGAAGAAGTCCAAGTTAAAAAGCTTTGAAATGTCAGTTTTCCCTCTGAACTTATTCTTTAAAGGTGTTGTGAACTCATTTCGTGAGAATCGGTTCTCTCGGTCAAGTTTTGGTATCAAATTTTACTTCATGAACCAATTTGAACCTCGGTTCAAAGTAGTTCAAAGTGGTTCAATCAAATGTTTTTGACCTACTTTCGGTGATTGCAGGTGGGACCTTGGACAGATCATCGAACCGCTTCAAACCTCTTTGAACCTTAGTTCAAAGTAGTTCAAAGAAGTTCAATGAAGGATTCAATAAAGTGTGAATGTGATGTGACATCTGAGTTGATGGGTAATATGACACGTCAGAGTGCATCCACCAAAATAATGGTATGGCAATGTGGACAAGTAGTCAGCCACGTGGGAAGAGTCAGTTGGCAATTCGGGTTAAGGCAGATATTATTTTGGCATGAACAAAGGGATAGCATTTAATATAGAAATAATGATTAAAGAGGGTTTAATTAAGTGAATTAATGGTTAAATGTCACATCAACGGCTTCAATTTATTTTGGCTTATGTGCAACATTTAATTGTCATGCCTCGGCTGATTTTCCTCGCACAGTGAGTTTCTTTAAACTCCCTTTCTTCAGCTCATTTCTTCCAAATGCTAAGTTGTGGAGTCTCAACTATGGAGGACAGAAGTGTGGGTTTTTCATTTCAATAGAAATCAGGTAATGCCCAATAATCCCTCCATTTGCTTCACTATTTTATCCCTATTTATCTGCCTTGCTCAAAGAATTGCAGTCTTTATTTGCTTGAGTAGAAGTAGAAAGAGATGAGGTCTAGCATGCATTTATTTGGAAACACTGCAAGCCTAGTCTATAGATCCCCAATCATTATAGACACAGTTTTATTGGGAATTGAGGTAGAAAAACTAGTTGAAGTGTTGAAAGATTCAGTGGAAGAGGAGTATACTGTAGAGTTTTTGTCCAGTGGTTTACTCCAAGCTGTTGCTTTTCCCCCAGCTGTGATATGTCTAGAGCTTATTCAAAAATGCATATATCATTATGACGTCAAGTCTAAGGGTGTGTTGAATAATGAGGGTAAGAGTAGATTAACCATAAATTGAGAAATGATAATGTCCATCTTCAAAATTCCAGATGAAACTTTTGGTAGTTTTACTCCCACTCAGTCGCTGGCACAATTCTGAGAAAGGAGTGACAAGAAACTTAGTAACATAGCCCTGAAGTGGACTGTATCAAATTACAAGGGTGATTCTAGACTACCCAAGGTTCTAACCAAGGACCATATGAAGACGCACATCCATAATATCATGGTTTTATTGCAAAGAATAAGAGGTTAAGAACAAGTACTTCTCTTTGAAGATTGGATGTATCATTTCATAGAAATTGTGTTATAAGGAAAACATAATCTGGACTGGGCTGAAATAATCACGAGCTCACTAAGAGATCAGCTCAAACAGGCACAAGCTACACGAAAAGAATTATATATGTCCTCCTATTTGACCTATTACCTTGCATGTACCCAAGATCTTATCTGAATCCCTCATGAACCATGGAATGGAGACATAACCATTTTTGAGTATTTCCCTATGCTAAGGAAGGACAAAGTCTTAGAAGAGTATAGGAGGGTTCATGACTTCTTTCTCGGGAAATTGTGTAACCAGTTAGCTGGAACCCTAGTTCAAAGAATTTCTCCAGAGGCCCAAAGGTTGGTTCAAAGTTTAAGGAGTTTCTATATCTAGTTTCCTCGGTTCACCTATCTAAGAGTTGGCAGTTTTGATGAAGAACCTCTCAGATTGCCTAGTTTCTGCTTTGATTGTTTCATCGTAGTAGAAATATTTAGACAAATGTTCACAGTAATAGAGAATAATCTTCCAGAAGATAAGTGGGATACAATGTTTCCAATCAGACTTGGAAATCTGGTATGCAAGAGTATGATAGATGCATCAGTAATAGGTAGCAATTTGGTTGGCTTTCACATGCAGTTTTATGAGTCAAGAAGGGGATTTGACAATAAAGGGTTTTCCATGAAGGCATTCAATTTGAAAAAATAGATGGACCCGAGCCCGCATTTATAAGATTTATGGGAGGATATAGGAAGTGAAAGGGTAATTCATGTAAGAGATAATTCCAAGTTGTTGATCCCCCAAATGAGAACTCTGCAGCTAAAGCTTGAGATATCTGATGTGATTGAAGATGGGTCAGAAGTAATTGAACCTAGTTTTACTGAACCCAGTGCAGAATTTTTGTCGAAGGTAGATTGGAGGAGGAACGAGGAAGAAGAAATCAAACTAAGAGCTAGGTTAATTCTAGCCTACACAGATGATTGGCTAAAAAGAAGGAAATCAAACAAGAAGAGGATCACCTCTCCTAAAGAAACTGATGTCAAATCGATCTCAATTGAGGTCCAACTTGATCCCTCTAACATTTCTTCTCTGAATCCTCATGCAGGTAATTTTCCTTCAAATAAGAAAAGGGATGCACCCAACAGACATCCAACTGCACCCCGAACAAGATCTAGAACGGGGGCTCAAATTCATTCTCAGATGGCTTCTCCTAACTGTAGCTTCATTTACATTAATGTCAATGATGATGAACTCTCTCTTTCACCAGAGAAGAACAAAGAGATTCAAAATGTAATGATGAACAAGTCTAAGGTTCAACAAGAAGAAGTGACTCTCGCCAAGCATGTTGAAAACATGATGGTTTCTAATTTAGTTCCTCCTTGGCTAACTGAATTGGTAAGAAAGAAACATAGTTGAGGAAAATTGTGCTGCTGTTATGTCCCAGATAATTGAGATAGAAGGATATGGGGTTGAGAAGTTCCTAGCAGAGAATCCTATGAAACTTATAGATGAATGTATGCTCTTCATTCTTAAGAGGAATATGAATTGGAAAAGCGGCCTGTTTAAAGCGGCGATCTTGAGCTTGTGTGCCATAGAGAAAGAGGTCAAGGAAATGGATACTAATGCACTGAAAGACTTTAAAGTTGTGAACCCATCGGGTATACTTCAGTTCACCGAGGGAAATATAGATGCAAAAGCTATGACCAAGAGTTTTGGAGATGTAATGAATGATATTAAAGAAAAAGAGGCGATTATAGTTGAAGATTTCACTAGGGTTGCTAATGTGGAGTCCATGCTATACCTGAATTGGGGGCAGTTACCTAGAATGTTAGAGAAGGTTTGAAACTTCAAATGGGAAAAGAGCGCATGTCACGCGAAGCTGAACGATGTGAAGAACCTCCACTCTCACTCGATCCAGAAGCTCGTGAGCACTTTTCGGAGCTGGAAGCTGGTCCGAGGAGCTACGTCTGGAGATAATAACTAAAAGCACATGATCATGAGATGATTTTCATGCCTATATTTGGGGCATTTTTCTTATGTTTTAACTGTTGTCAAAAAAATTTTACTCTATCTGTTTTACTGGTCTGAAACCATTTCTTTTCGGCTAGGTTGAGAGGCCAATTTTTAAGGGAAGCCTCTCAAACCTGTTAAACTGTATATGCTGGAACATGATACTGGGAAAAGGATGATGAAATTTTGGAATTTGTTAGACTTAGATCGACATTTTCTGATTTTGTTAAGATTTTATATATTTTCTATGGGAATTGAATAGAAAGATATTTTTGGATCGGATTAATCTCAGACTTAGTTTTGTGTGATCATGTTATTTTGATGCATGTTAAATTTAAATTTGTGAATTTCGATTTATGACATATCGATTACTTTGTGAATTGGTATATCTCTCATTACTGGTTTATAGTAAATGCATGGTATTTATCTGTCTCTCTAAACAATTCCCTTCCTTATTTCCGCTCAAGATTACTATTTTCCAAATCAAAGATGTTGTGCCTTTCTTTTTTGCTATTCTTTATTCTTTTTGTCTCATTTTACCTCAATACCTAAGAGTATTTGAGTGATCCTTATGTGCTTTCAGGTTAAAAGTATAGTCGTTGGTTTTAATTTTAGATTTTTTGTTGATTTTTCTGATAGGGAGCTATACCTCAAATAATTCAGAGGGAAGAAATAATCTCATGCTTGCCCAACTGTTGTAGGATATTTTGTTTCCCAAGAGGCATAGAGTTAGTATAATTTGCAATTAACATGGGGACAAATTTGTTCACCAACAAGACCTAACTAAGTAAGTCATATGCAACGCAACATTTTGAAAATTGAAATGAAAATATCATAAAATGAACTAACCTAAACATCATATTTATGATTTTTTTTGTTGGTGATTCAAGGTGCTGAATGGAGAAAACCAAAGTCTTCCACCTACAAGGAAATATTTAAATCAACACACACAATCATAGAAATAATGCCCACATGATGTAACTACTCCGCAAAACAGGCATAGTCAGCTATAAAAAAATGTAAAAGGGAAAACAAAAATACAATCAATATTATATCAAAGGAAAATGAAAGGTCCAGATTTTTCCAATCGTCTTGCCACCATATTGAACATTTCAAATCATTGATGTTAAAGTGAAATTTTTTTCTTAAGAGAAGGAATGCCTTCGTCATAATAAAACTAGTTTCGTAAAGAGATACAAACTATGTAAAATATTGGTAAGGAGTGGCAAGATCAAGGAAGAACTCAAAAGTACAAGACCTAAGGGCCAGACCTAATGCCTTGGGGGCTCATCATAGATGGCCTTACCTATGTAACTCACATAGACATCGTAGTTCAGGTTTCACTTTAAAACTAGTCTTTTAAAGGATGGTAGAATTGGTTACGCAACCCCTTTCTAGGGTAGAGTCCCCACACAGTGTCTCCATTGGATGCCACACAATTAGGTGAACAAGGATGAGATTCTAATTATATTATACCTACAAATAAGTTATACATAGACCTCCTCATAAGGTTACCTACCCAACGGTTCATAACTACGATGGAGAACCAATTCTTGTAAGATATTAAGGTAATATCCATGATCCCAAACCTACAAGATTC
>MU224472.1:2087205-2108914 GCA_018584345.1 Thuja plicata
AATGCAATCCATCTCAAGAAAATTAATATCCAAACAAAGTAAAAGGGAGTTCTCGTAATTTACCTATACGAACATTTTGTGAGAGTTCCAGAGCTAATTGGCCAAACTACTTAAATAATCATAAATTTATCCACAACAAAAGATAATGCCCATTTGTCCAAGAACAAATGATTGTTCATATTCAAGAACTGTTGTTGTAGTTCCTACTCTCTGATACCCTGCAATGTCACACACCATTTACAGTAAGCTAGATAATTCTAGGCATTTGAAAAACCAACCAATAACGAAATAACTGAATACAATAATGAATACTGACTCAAAACCCTATAACTAAATACAATACTGAATATTGACTTAAAACCCTAACTTTTGCTACAAATGTATCTCAATACAATACTGAATACTGACTCAAAACCCTACCTTTTTCTACAAATTTATCTCTGCATACAAAGTATTAAATTTAATGAAATACAAGTAGAAGAGTACAAACCAACAAGGGTAGAAACAAAAAGGACCAATAAACAAATGTAAATTACCAAGATGGAAGACAACATCTAGAAGAGTACAGACCTGTTAGGGCCTATTTGAGTCGCCATGATCAAAGAAGTTTTACCCTTTGATGTTTTCCTTGAAGTGTTACCTGATTCCCCCCCTTTTTGGGAAGAAGAAGTCCAAGTTAAAAAACTTTGAAATTTCAGTTTTCCATAAGAACTTATTCTTTAAAGGTGTCGTGAACTCATTTCATGAGAACCAGTTCTCTCGAGCAAGTGTTGGTATCAAATTTTCCTTCATGAACCACTTTGAACCACTTTGAACCTCGGTTCAAAGTAGCTCAAAGTGGTTCAATCAAATATTTTTCACCTACTTTTGGTGATTGCAGGTGGGACCCTGGACACGTCATCGAACCGCTTCAAACCTCTTTGAACCTCAGCTCAAAGTAGTTCAAAGTAGTTCAATGAAGGATTCAATAAAGCGCAAATGTGGTGTGATGTCTGAGTTGATGGGTGATATGAAACGTCAGAGTGCATCCACCAAAATAATGGTATGGCGATTTGGACAAGTAGTCAGCCACATGGGAAGAGTCAGTTGGCAATGTGGGTTAAGGCAGATGTTCTTTCGGTATGAACAAAGGGATAGCATTTAATATGAAAATAATAATTAAAGAGGGTTTAATTAAGTGAATTAATGGTTATTTATGTCACATCAAAACCCTCAATTTATTCTGGCTTACGCGCGGCATTTAATTTTCATGCCTCGACTGATTTTCCTCATATAGTGAGTTTCTTTAAATTCCCTTTCTTCAACTCATTTCTTCCAAATGCTAAGTTATGGAGTCTCGGCTGTGGAGAACAGAAGTGTGGGTTTTTCATTTCAACAGAAAGTAGGTAACACCAAATAAGTCCTCCATTTGCTTCACTATTTTATGCCCGGTTATCCACTTTTCTCGAAGAATTGCAGTCTTTATTTTCTTGAGTAGAAGTAGAAAGAGATGAGGTCTAGCATGAATTTCTTTGGAAACACTGCAAGCCTAGTCTGTAGAACCCCAATCATTACAGACATAGATTTTTTGGGAGTTGAGGTAGAAAAACTAGTTGAAGTGTTGAAAGATTCAGTGGAAGAGGAGTATACTGTAGAGTTTTTATCCAGTGGTTTACTCCAAGCTGTTGCTTTTCCCCCAGCTGTGATATGTCCAGAGTTTATTCAACAATGCATATATCATTATGATGTCAAGTCTAAGGGTGTTTTGAATAATGAGGGTAAGAGTATCTTAACCATAAATCGAGAAATGATAATCTCCGTCTTCAAAATTCCAAATGAAACTTTTGCTAGTTTTACTCCCACTTAGTCACAGGCACAATTCTGAGAAAGGAATGACAAGAAGCTTAGTAACATAGCCCAGAAGTGGACTGTATCAAATTACAAGGGCGGTTCCAGAATACCCAAGGTTCTAACCAAGGACCATATGAAGACCCACATCCATAATATCATGGTTTTATTGCACAGAATAAGAGGTTCAGAACAAGTACTTCTCTTTGAAGATTGGATGTATCATTTCATAGAAATTATTTTAGAAGGCAAACATAATCTGGATTGGGCTGAAATAATCCTGAGCTCACTAAGAGATTAGCTCAAATAGGCACAAGCTACGCAAAAAGAATTCTATATGTCCTCCTATCTGACTTATTGCCTCACATGTACCCAAGATCTTACCGGAATCCCTCATGAAGCATGGAATGGAGACATAACCATTTTTGATTATTGACCTCTGCTAAGGAAGGACAGAGTCTTAGAAGAGTATAAGAGGGTTCATGACGTCTTTCTTGGGAGATTTTGTAACCAGTTAGCTGGAACCCTAGTTAAGAGAATTTCTCTAGAGGCCCAAAGGTTGGTTCAAAGTTTTAGGAGTTTCTATATCCAGTTTCCTTGGTTCACCTATCTAAGAGTCGAGAGTTTTGATGAAGAACCTCTCAGATTTCCTAGGTTGCTCTTTGATTGTTTCATCTTAGCAAAAATCTGTAGACAAATGTTCACAGTAATAAAGAATATTCTGTTGGAAGATAAGTGGGATACAATGTTTCCAATTAGACTTGGAAATTTGGTATGCAAGAGTAAGATAGATGCATTAGTAATAGGTAGCAATTTGGTTGGATTTCACGTGCAGTTTTATGAGTCAAGAAGGGGATTTGATAATAAAGGGTTTGCCATGAAGGCATTCAATCTAAAAAAAATAGATGGACCCGAGCCTGCATTTAGAATATTTATGGGAGGATATAGGAAGTGAAAGGGCAATTCAGGTAAGAGATCATTCTAGGTTGTTGATCCCCCAAATTAGAAGTCTGCAGCTAAAGCTTGAGATATCTGATGTGATTGAAGATGGGTTAGAAGTAATTGAACCTGGTTTTACTGAACCCAGTGCAGAATTTCTATTGAAGGTAGATTGGACGAGGAACGAAGAAGAAGACATCAAACTGAGAGCTAGGTTCATTCTGGCCTACACAGATGATTAGCTAAAAAGAAGGAAATCAAACAAGAAGAGGATCACCTCTCCTAAAGAAACTGATGTCAAATCAATCTCAATTGAGGTCTAACTTGATCCCTCTAACATTTCTTCTCTGACTCCTCATGCATGTAATTTTCCTTAAATTAAGAAAAGAGCTGCGCCCAACGGACATCCAACTGCACCCCGGACAAGATCTAGAACAAGGCCTGAAAATCAGTCTCAGATGGATTCTCTTAACTCCAGCTTCATTGACATTGATGTCAATGATGATGATCTCTCTCTCTCACCAGAGCAGAACAAAGAGATTCAAAATGTAATGATGAACAAGTCTGAGGTACAGCAAGAAGTGACTCCCGCCAAGAATGTTGAAAACATGATGGTTTCTAATTCAATTCCTCCTTGGCTAACTGAATCAATAAGCAAGAAACACAGTTTCAAGCCTATTTCTTTACCATTTAAAGATATTGTTACCAGATATGCCGCTTGTACCCCAAAGATGAAGAAAGCCAAAAGTAATGCAAGGTTAATTACAGACCCTTTAATAGGCAAAGTGACCGCTGAAATAGCTACTATCAAACAGAAAGAAGGTATTCTTGAACCTGCAGCGGAGGATTTCAAAATTATAAAAATGGAATTTAGGGTGCTAAAGAGAGATACTCGAGATCATATTTTCAAGTTCTTAGTAGACCATATGCTTGGTTAGTCTCAGAAGGACGGAAAGGAGAAGTGGGAACTCAAACAACTTGTGATAACGATGGCCGAGTTCCTTAGTTCGCTCAACGAGGTTGGGGCCCTGCCTCTAGCCCAATGTCTGTAAGATTTTGACCCTAGCTCTACAGATAGCAAACAAATGCTGAAGAAAATGCATCAAGGTAGAACTTTGATGACGAATATGAGAAATAGGGTTGGTGGCATCATTTTAGAAGGAAATAATTTCATTTAGGAGTTTGTAGCAGCTTTTGCAGACAAAGAAGCTTTGATTGGGGAGATCAATACCTTGATACCAACTTGGGAATTAGATGAGGAAAAATGTACTGTTGTTATGTCCTAGATTATTGACATAGAAGGATATGGGATTGAGAAGTTCCTGGTAGAGAATCCTATGAAACTGATAGATGCTTGTATGCTCTTCATTCTTAAGAGGAAGATGAATTGGAAAAGTAGCCTATTTAAAGCGGCAATCTTGAGCTTGCATGGCATAGAGAAAGAGGTCAAGGAAATTCATACTAATGCGTTGAAAGAATTTAAAGTTGTGAACCCATCGAGTATACTTCAGTTCACTGAGGGAAATATAGATGTAGAAGCTATGACCAAGAGTTTTGGAGATGCAATGAATGATATTAAAGAAAAAGAGGAGATTACAGCCAAATATTTCACCAGGGTTGCTAATGTGGAGTCCATGCTATACCTGAATTGGGGGCAGTTACCTAGACAGTTAGAGAAGGTTCAGAACTTCAAATGGGAAAAGAGCACATGTCGCGCAAAGCTGAACGGTGTGAAGAACCTCCACTCTCACTCGATCTCGGAGCTCGTGAGCACTTTTTGGAGCTGGAATCTGGTTCGAGGAGCCACCTCCGGAGATAATAACTGAAGACACATGATTGCATGACAATTTTCATGCCTATATTTGGGGAATTTTTTTTATGTTTTAACTGTTGTTGAAAAATCTTTTATTCTATCTGTTTTACTGGTCTGAAACTGTTTCGGTTAGGTTGAGAGACCAAGTTTTAAGGGAAGCCTCTCGAACCTGTTAAACTATATGTGCTGGAACATGATACTGGGAAAAGGATGATGAAATTTTGGAATCTGTTAGACTTAGATCGACATTTTCTGATTTCGTTAAGATTTTACATATTTTCTATGGGAATTGAACAGAAAGATATTTTTGGATCGGATTAATCTCAGACTTAGTTCTGTGTGATCATGTTATTCTGATGCATGTTAAATTTAAATATGTGAATTTAGATTTATGACATATCGATTACTTTGTGAATTGGTATATCTCTCGTTACTGGTTTATAGTAAATGCATGGTATTTATCTGTCTCTCTAAATAATTCCCTTCCTTATTTCCATTCAAGATTACTGTTTTCCAAATCAAAGAAGCTGTGCCTTTCTTTGTTGCTGTTATTTATCCTTTTTTTCTAATTTTATCTCAATACCTAAGAGTATTTGAGTGATCCTTATGTGCTTTCGGGTTAAAAGTATAGTTGTTGGTTTTAATTTCAGATTTTTAGTTGATATTTTTGATAGGGAGCTGTACCTCAAACAATTTAGAGGGAAGCAATAATCTAATGCTTTCCCAACTATTGTAGGATAGTTTGTTTCCCAAGAGGCATAGAGTTAGTATAATTTGCAATTAACACAGAGACAAATCTATTCACCAATAGGTTTTTGGTGACTCTACTAGGGAGTGCACTATCAGAAAGATAGTAAGTAGTTGCATGTCCACGAATGAATAAAATATGGTGCTGCCAACTGTTGTTATTGCTGGGTAGGAAGATGTTCCCCCGGTGTTGCAACCTGATTTGTTTTTCTTAGATACCAAAGAAGAAGAAAATGGGGAGTGGTTGAGGGGAATTCCCATCGCTCAGGAGGCTGTGGTTGTGGATAGAGTGGCACAAGGTCCTTAAAATAAGTTAGGTAGGATCTTGATAGGAAAAACTGGCAGAGAAAAGATACACGAGAGGTGATTGGAGCAAAGGTTTAATCGATGCAGATTTTGAAGCTCTGAAGAATTTGAGCTATTTCCCTAACTTTAATAACAAAAAGGAAAGAAGGACCAAGACCTCAAGTAGACCCCCTTCACCTCCTAGTAGGCCCATTGTATCAACAATTGTCAAAGCTGTTATCCCACTAGGTACTGTAATACCCTCGGTTATAAATACTCAACCTTTAAACTTCCAACCTCCACTCATGGCCGCTAATCAACCTTGGGGCCAAAATATAGGCCCTTTGAACTTAGGAGTCAATGCACCCACTGCCCTTTTGAAAGGAGCTAATCAAGTTTTGCCTAAGTTTAATGGAGATAGAAAAAAAACAATAGAAGATCATTTGAGTGCTTTTCATATGCCATGCGGTATTCTCAGTGTTCCCACTCAAGAGGTCGCTGTGAGGCTTTTTGTAAGAACTTTGACTGACGCTGCAACTGATTGGTTCAACCATTTACCTCATGGTTTTATTACAAGCTGTGATGATATGAAGGATGTATTTGAAGAAAGGTTTAAGACTCCTAATAACGATATCTCACTATTGCTTCAATTGAGCCAGCTAAAGAAAGAGATGCATGAACCTATGCGAGAGTTTGTGGCTAAGTTTAACAGGATTTTGCAAAGGATTCATGCCAACTCTGCCCCTAGAAATGGAAATAAGAAAATATTCTTTCTCAATGTAATACCTCCTGATATAAGCTTTCACCTATTGAAGGATGGAGCAGCCAATTTGAATGCCGCACAAAGATGAGCCATTGAACTTGAGGATACATTCATCATGGTGGGGAAGTGGAAAAGAGAAGTTCAGTCCGCAGATCCCTCCTCATCAGATACAAATGATCCTTTATTGCATAGGTTGATGAATGATATGGAAATGCTTAAAAGAGAAAAAAACAAGTCAAGTTCCCCGTATCAATCCC
Organism: Thuja plicata; assembly: GCA_018584345.1. Lineage (NCBI taxonomy): Eukaryota > Viridiplantae > Streptophyta > Pinopsida > Cupressales > Cupressaceae > Thuja > Thuja plicata. Next base: position 2,093,837 of record MU224472.1, read on the forward strand.
CTATCAAGATGTGAACCGGAAACAGTTCGGTCAGGCCCATGGTAAAGTTCCACTCTTTACGGGCTCACAACTTAGGTTGTAGATTGAACAAGTGCCTATGGAAACCATGTGTTCCTTCCATTTGACAACTGACCATGATGGGGAAACTTGTTTAGATTGGCTCAGATGTCTTCAGCTAAATTCAACCAAAGATACTATTGGGATTGAAGAATACAAAGAAGAAAAAGCTTCTTTTGAAATAGGACAATCAAGTTCCTTTTACCTAGAGTATGATTCTGACTCTGAAAGAGGCGGAGATGCAATGGTGACTCTGCAAGACCCTTCATGTGCATTCCTCAATAGAAATTAGAAGAATCAAAATTTTACATCTGGCGCGGGTACGTCTGATGCCTTTCCAAGGAATAAAGAAGCTAGAACTGGTGATCCCTCTTCTACTCCAAAAAGCTCAGGGATTAGAATCTTGTAAAAAGGTAATGTGGTTCCTACTCCTCCTGCCTTTGATTTTGTTGAATTTTGCAAAACAACTTCCATTACCATCTCTCTAGCTGAATATTTGAAAATGAATCCTAAAGAGTTAGATAGATTAGTTAAATATGTGAAAGGAGATTCTAGTCCAAATACCCAACCAAGTAGACCACTTATTGGAGAGACAACCTGGACCTCGGGGAAGTAACCGTTGGTAGGTGTGTACAAAAAGTGAGCCGTCAGACCTACATGGGTGCCATGTGGGTGAGTAATAAATGAGAGTTATGGTGATGACGACAGAGCCAACTATCTGAATACGCAAAAAGTGAAGGCCACTTGGACAAATTTAAATGCACACATGGGACATAAATGAAGGTCAAGCTGGTTTATGGAGGAGAGAGAAAACCACCTATTTGAAACTGGCCAAGAGTCGAGTTTCAATCAGGTGGTATTCTGCACAGAGTGAACTCACAGACTAAAAACTAGTAATAGATGCGGCACGATGAGCTTGCTAGGCTTCCAGGCAGGATACACATGAAATATACATCAAATCTGAAGGGTATATACATGTAGACCGAAAGGATACTTAGTAGATATACAACAAATTTACATATGTACAAAAAAAATCGTAGAGCGACTACTCACAAAAACTAGACAATGTAAAGACTACTTACAAATTTCTACACCATCTACATACTAGACTACATCTGCACAGAGGGCAGGCAACCCTCTAGCAGAGCCGACCCACCAACAAGCGGCAAACTGGAAAGAAACGCAAAAAAAACAAGGAAAGCCAGAGTGGGACAAAAACAAACAAAACCAGAAAGAAGGAGGGCTGAGCGGGAGGGAAGGCACCAACCTAAAAATGAAGAAAGGAAAGGAAAGGAAACCGCTGCAAAAGCTTTTCAATAGCTTCAACTACCAAATGATCACAACTCGTCACCACAAACTAGCCTCAATTGCTGAGGAACGCTTGGGATGATTAGCACTAGATTATCGCTAAATCGTTGCAAATCACTCTGAAATCGCTCTGATTGTTCAAGTGTTTAATCGCGGTAAATGTGAAAATGACAGGTAACTTCTATTTATACCCATGGTAAAAAGCCAATCACCTTTCCTTCTACAAACTCTAGACAGACAGACCTCCGGACTTCGGGTTCAGGGATTCCATGCGACCATGCCACCTTAAGGAAAGAAGACATCACGGTGAAGAATCCCAGAGTCTAGAATCCAGCTCCTGACAAAGGATGACCAACTCTGAGACCGGGTCTTGGAGATACGAGAGACCAACAAAACAAAATGACACTGTGGGGAAGAAAACCCCAGAGAAGGAAAACAAAGGAAACAACAAAAAAGACAAGGCAAGAATCAAAAGCAGAAAGAAAAAAAAAGGGGGACCCAACATTTTGCACACAAAATGTAGGGATGGGGATGCAAGGCATAACAAATGGTGACTATCTGGGAAAAATACTGTAGTGCATTTGAGAATTGTAGAATCTATGGTTAGCAAAAATAAACTAGAACAAGTCATTACCTCGAAGCATCTTGCCTGCAAAGAGTAGCATGTCTGAAAAAATTCGGCCATGCGGGATCAAGTCCATGATCTTTTCATCAGTGGTGGAGTGTGTGCTTTGGAAGGAAAAATAAGCCGATGACCTCTGGGAGGAGTAGACAAGAGGCACTAAGTACATCAAACCACAAAGTCATCAGATTTGCTCGTTTCTCCCAAAGACCGGAGTTTCACCCCACTTTCCTTTTCTTTTTGTTTTATTTCTGGGTGGGAGGGCAATACTTCTTTCACCATTAAGCTTAAGATTAGCTAATTTTAATGGAAGTACTTCTTTCACCCTTCAACCTATTTTTATATGTTGAATGGGGGATAAAACTCTGGACCCGAAAAGAATCTGTTAAAAGTTCACATTTGTGTCGACCAACTAGTACAACCGATCTAGCCTCGATGTGTCCGATTACTTGTTCCTTATTTTTATTTCACTAATTTCTAGACTTTTGGAAATAAACCCGATGAAGATTGCTCAAAATGTGCCACCAGACCTATAAAATAGCTTCGAAGACCAGATTGATTTCATCATGCTAAAGATAGATTCTTAAGTTCACCATGCTACAGACATCATCCTGGAGACTAGAGTTTATGCGAAGCATTCTGATCCTTACAAGAGAGAAAAAAATGTCGGAACCCAAAAAGAAAATAAGAGACAAAAACCAAAACCACCAAGAGAAGGACTGCCATGGAGGATAGAAAACAAGGCTATTTACAAGGAAAGGTACCTCCCAGCAAGGCACCAGAAAGAAATATTTACAAGCCAGAAACTTTACATAAAAATACAATTTTGGGAAAACTTACCTTATTCCAATTAATGTTTGAGAAACTGTCCATTGACAGGAAATGGGATAGGTTCTCCAGTCATAGTGTTAAGGCGGTAAGTATTTTCCCCATAGATTTCTAAAATTAAGTATGGCCCGAGCTAGAGCCGTTGGAACTTGGTGTGCTTACCTTTCTTTTTCCGGGCCTTGTCCTATAGCAGGACTAAGTCCAAAATCTGAAAAGCCTTGTATTGGGCTCTGCGGTCAAACCATTGCTTTACCACTGCTTGATGACACGCAAAATGTTCAAGGGCTGCATCTCACTTTTCTTCCATTCGTACCAGATTTAGGAGCCAAACCTCCACGATGTTATCCCAGTTGTTGAATTCCTACATAAACTGCAAAACTGGGATCTGCAAGTTGATTGAGAACACTAGGTTCTGACCATAAACCAGATGGAATGGGGACATTCCTAGGGTGGCCTTGATTTGAATGCGATCTGCCCAGATGGAAAATTTCAAATTTTGGTGCAATCTTGGGGATTCTGTTATAGCAGGTGTTTGATCACTTCAAGTAAATTTTTGTTCGTAGATTTAGCAATGCCATTCCCCTGGGGGTAATAGTTGCTGGAAAAATTCAGAGTGATCTTTTCATTGTAGGTCCACTCAAGTAATTGCACCAAAGAAAATTCCAGACCATTGTCACACACTAAAGCAAAGGGCATTCCAAACCTTGTGACGATGTTTTATTCTAGGAATTTGATAACCATGTTTGCTGTGTTATTCTTGTAAGGTATAGCTTCCGACCACTAGGTGCAGTAATCAATAGCAGTAAGGATGTACCGGTGGCTAGAAGATGAGTTGGGGTTGAATTCCTTGATGAATTCAAATGCCCATTGGGCGAAGGGCCTAGCCTCGAAGACTAGTTGTAAAGGCATAGCCGGGTTATGCTCACAATGCGTCGCGGTTTGGCAAGTGTGGCACCTTTGAACGTGAGTGTAAATATCTTTAAATATACAGGGCCAATAGTATCTGGCCTGAAGGATCTGATGGGCAGTGGCATCGGCTAAGCCATGCCTGGTCCCAAACTTCCCATGGAATTCATCAATCATCTTCGTAGCTTGGTCTCTGTCAATGCATCGGAGGTACACTCCCTCGTAGTTCCTGCAGTAAAGCACATAGTTTTTGACCATAAAGTGAGTGCTTTTCATCCATAGGGTGCAACATTTATTGGGAGGTAATCCCTCTGGGCATTTTTTGTTCAATAGAAAGTATACCAAATCGGTATACCACGGGTCTCGAGTGATGGACTCCACCATGTAAGTTTGGCATTCTATGCGGGGAGTCTCTTTTGCCATTGCTCGACTTAGTCCCTGGCCTTGGACTATCTTCATGGGATGCATTTCTAAATCATATTCTTGGAGGATGGCCATCCATTTCCCCTTTCTTTTTCCCAACTCGCTCTACATTAGTAGAGACTTCACGGCTTGGTCTGGGATGATAGCATGCACTGGCTCCGGAGAATGTAATTCCAGAATTTCTTCACAGCATGAACGAGAGCAAAGGCTTACTTTTCTAGTGATGAATACTAGACTTTGGCGTTCTTGAAGGGGGAGCTCATGAAAGCTATTGGTCATTCTTCCTCTTCAACCTTTTGAGTCAACACCACCGCAGTGGAATGCGGCGAAGCAAAGGAGTAAATATAAAATGGAAGGGAGTAGTCCTTACTAGCCAGGACAGGTGCTTCCGTTATTGTCTGTTTGATCTGGGTGAATGCCTGCTTTGCTTAAGGACTCCACTCAATCTTGGTATCATTTTTCATCATTTCATTGAGTGGTTTGACTATTTCGGTGAATCCAGTGATGAACCGCCAGACAAAGTTGATCTTTCCGAAGAAAGATCGCATCTCTTTCTTGTTGCCAGGCATTTGTAAGTTTAGCAACACTTCAACTCTCTTAGGGTCAATGGATATGCCCTTCTCAGAGATGATATGCCCAAGAAACTTCCCTTCTATGACCCCAAATATGCACTTCTTGGGGTTGAGGGATATTCCATACCAGCGACATCTCTCTCAGATCTGAGCGAGATGGGCGGAATGGTCACGCTTTTCCCAGGAAAAGATGGTCAAATCACCCATGTAGATGATTATGCTTTGATTCACAAGGCCCTTGAATGCAATTTCCATGGCCTTTTGAAATGTGGCCCCTGCATTAATCAAACCAAAGGGCATCCTTCTGTATGCAAACGTTCCCCACTTGGTGGTAAACATTGTTTTCTCCCTATCTTCATACTTAACCATGACTTGGTTATACTTGGAGTACCCATCTAAAAATGACATCATTTGGGATCCATTTACTATCTATAAGACCTCATCCAACGAGGGGAGAGGGTGATTATCCTTCTTGGAGGCCTTATTCAAGTTTCAGAAATCCACGCAAAGGTGGATTTCACCACTCTTCTTTTTGAAAGGGACCAGATTAGCAACCCATGTAGTGTGTCAGATTGGAAAGATGATTTGGGCTCACAAAATTTTTTCCACCTCCTAACGAATTAGAGGCTCGATCAAGGGGTTGATTGGTCATTTCTTCTACCAAAAAGGCTTAGCATCAGGTTTTAGGGGAATAGTATGAGTCATAATGGATCTGTCATATGTTTTCAAATCCTCATATCCCCATGCAATTACATCTATGTATTCTTGGAGAACCGTGAGAATCTTCTCCTTCTCCTCAGGGGAGTAGGAGGTGCCAATGTGTACCATCTTTTCTTCATCGGGCTGGCTAATGTTTACTTTTTCAAACTTTCCTCCCTCAGAGGAAGATGACATCTTTTTCTGGCCTCGAGGGTCCGAGTTGAAGATTCATTCAAGCGCGACCATCCCCTTTGGGATGGTGTTAGTAGGTAGGTCCATGATCTCATCATCTTCATCACCCTATCTGGTATCGTCATGGTCTCATTCTTCCACTATCTAATCCTCGAAGACACCAACATTGGTCATGAAGGCTAGGATATGCTGGTCATCCTCAAAAACTTGAAAGTGGGTGACATTATCTAGAATGGATGGGGTGGGGACCATCGCAACTAAAAATCTCCGGAGTCACGAGCCGGCCATGGGCTCAAGTGTGTTGGCAGAGATGACAAGGGCATCAGGGACATAATTCTATCACTGGGAAATGAGCTCAATGCCAAAGGCATCAAAATCCTCAATAAGGGTCCATGCCCGATTGCGGTATGCGGCCAAACTTTTGTTATGACATGTATATTGACTCCAGACCTATTTGACAACCAACTCCGAATCACCCAGGGCCCGGAGGTGAGTGATCCCTTTCCTTAACACAAATAAGAGTCCAAGGAACAGAAGCTCATACTCTATAAAATTATTGGTGTAGTTGAACTACAGTCTGTAGGATGCGAGGAAGGATTTCCCTCGCGGGTTGATTAATTCTACCCTGGCCCCGCAACCTTGTTTGGATCGGGACCCATCAAAATTGAGGGTCCACAAATCATTACTTGTGTTCTAGAGCTGGGGAGAGGGAGTAGCCTTTGGATCACTTCTAAAAGACTTAGGAGGAGCTTCCTCCTGAACTGTTGGCGTATGGGTGAGGTTTACCTCCGGAGGAGCTTGAATTTGGGATTCCTGGGGAGATGGCACCAAAGGGGTGCATCCAATAGGAACACTGGGCCCTGGGGAATCAATTATGCATTCTCTATTATGGAAGGCATCGATGGAAAGGCAGAGTCCACACTCTAGTTCTGAATTTTTTTGATAGTGTTCTCAACACCAAGTGCCGGATAGGAGTGTGGCGGGGGTCGCTACAGCACCCTGAGAGTCAACTTCAACTCTCAACTTTTCTTCTAGGTCCTGGGTTTTTTGCAGAACTATGGGATCCTCCCCGAGGGTGAAATCGAATGTTAAGATCTCAAAGGGTCTGTACACTCCGAGGGAAGTCTCAGAGAAGAAGACCTCACTGACCCTCCTGACCTTGGTGAGGGCCTGCTTCATCTGGGGCTCACTTTCAACATGGATCTTGTTTGATTCTCCTTCCCAGGGGAGCCATAAGTGGGAGAAGTCGGTCGAGAAGTATCTGTTCAAGGACTTAGACCAATTCTGACTTAATAACATCCCATAGGTCTCTAAGATGTCCACCACTTGGACGTTGATTATCCTAGTGATCTTGGGGTCTTGGATGAGCTGTATCCAGATGTTCTTCAATTCCCCCACCATTTTCATGGCAGTTTTTTCCAACTAAATCATTGCTCCATTAGATGGGGTGGGATGGAATCTGAGTTTCTAGCATATGGATAAGGGCATGATGTTGCCTGAAGTTCCAGAGTCTACTAGGCAGTTGTGTATGTTTTTGCCTTGGATATTCAGGCCTAGTAGGAAGGGAGGATCCTCATTATTTCCTTGAAAGACAGTCGCGTTGGCATCCTGAAAAGAGATAGTTTTAGGCGGGCGACTGACAACTTTTGGGTTTCTCAAGAGCTTAAGAAGAGACTTCTTCTGTTTGGAACAATTTAGCAAAACCTCCATCAAGGTCATGGAGGTGGTGGTCTATTCTAACACCTTTGTAATGTAAAATCTACCTCCTGGGAATTGGTGACTTCCCTCAGCCAGGTCTTTTGCTTGGTTAGAGCTAGAACCTTTTAGAGGGGCGGGCCGATCAGTTGCATTATCCTGGGGAGGGGTGTCCTTGGTAGGGGGTGTAGGCATGTAAGATGGTCCTTTACCAGCCTCACTCTAAGTGTTATATGGATTCCGCAGGTTGGTGAAGGCATTGGCCTCAAAGGGCGGGGTAGATTCATCAAAGAATCTGTGCAATTCAGACTCTTCTTCATCTTCCCTAGAAGTTCCAAAGAAGATGGTCTCACAGGTGAAGGTGCTATGAGTTGACTCTTGTACAGGAGGCTCTGGGGGAGTAGCATCATGCGATTTTTGTCTATCTAGCTCGGAGATCATGATGACCTTTTCCAGTGTGGCACAATTTACCTCATCGTGGGAGCCCGTATCATGCAATCTACACCAATTGGTCATGGGCTGGAAGTCTGTGACTGGCATGAAATGTGATGGTCCAGAACCACTTTGATTGAAATTTTGATTTAGAGGTGGACCTCCAGTATTCACTTTATTGTTCCATTGCTGTTGATTGGGCCGAGGCCCGTTGAAGTTTCTCCCCCTGGCATTGTTGTTTCGTTGGCCGGAGAAGATATTCCCTCTCTAGGAATTAGAGTTCTGTGATGCATAGGACCCTGCCTTCAGTTGACCCATATCCACAGTTAGGGTAGACAATATTCGCCAGAGGGACTCAACCTTGGCGGTCAACTGAGTGTTTGCGTCACAGTGTGACGATTGTTGTTATTGGTTTCCTGGGAAGGCAATAGTATTCGCTGGAGTCAAGGGTGGCAATCCTCCGGCCATGGATGATTGAAAGAAGGGAACTCCGGGCGGTTGTGTCTGGGGTTATTGTGCTTGCTGCGGCTGATTCCAAGGGAAGACTTCTAGACCCGGTATTGCATGAGTCTGTGAGGGATAAATGTACCGGGCCTGCTGGTCTATCGGCAGTGGTGGGGGATTCATTGCCATCATGGGGGCACCCATTTCTAGATTAGGGTTATACCCCCCAGCATACGATGTTCCACCAGGGATCATGTTGAAGGGTGTGCTCTGCCCAATCCCACCCGGGGATTTGTTGAGACCACGAGATAATTCTAAGGCTAGGTTGTAAACCTTCACCAAAGTATCCTGGTCACCCGTGGTGATTGTTCTCCAAAGGAGAGTGGCAACGAAGGGGTCCATAGCATTAAGGTAAGTCTGTATGGTCACTTTCGAGGATGGAGTGAAAGGGCCTGTGCACCGCTTCAAGGTGCGCTGGAACTGATGGTTGAATGCTGCAAGAGGTTCATTGGGTTCCTTTCTAATGGAGATGAATTGGCTATGGGACCAGGCTGGGTCTATGTGTACATGAAAGGCAGCCAGAAAGGTATCCTCATCCTACCAACTATTGATGGAATTGGCAGTTCAACTCTCCCTGCCCTAAGGATAGAGGAAACATCTGAGTCACAACGTCTTCATGTTGGATCCGGTGTCAGTTCATGGCATCCTTGTATGCCTGTAAGTGCTCTTCTGTGGTTCGTGAGCCTAAGTGATCATATCATGGGCAAATCTTCTCCAGGTGCGAGGGTAAGTCGTTAATTGCGCCTGGAAAAGTTCCCATTGGGGACCCGGTGTTACCGAAATATGCAGCCATTGGGGGAACTAGATTTTGAGTAGTTTGAGTGCTGGTTCCCAGGATTGTCTGAGAAGTTTGGGTATTTTGAGGTATGCTAGACCCCCAGACAATAGTGGCTGGTGTGGTTTTTAGGGTCTGCTTCTTTCAAGCAGGAGGCTTGAGTTCAACAAACCTTCTGGGGTTTAGGGCCAACCTAAGGATTCTTTCAAATTTTGCTGGGGAGAAAGACCCAATCCCATAGAAGGCTTGACTCCTAAAACTATAGCTTGGGGAACCCTCGAGAGGTGTAAAATCAGAATCTCGAGAGGGGGATGAGTTCAGGCCCTCCTTCTAGTGCCAGTTTCTATTGACGGGAATTTGGTGATCGGGTCCGCCAACAGTCATAAGTTGTCATCGGGTACCGGGGTACCGGCCAACTCCACCTGCAAAGGTTATCTGGGGAAGTGAGATTCCCTAGGCCTTCAAGCACCTGGGTGTTGGGTCACGACGGTGTGGGGCTCGATTGGGAAATGTGACTATTTTCAAGGGGGATAGATGGTTTATTCAACTCATTCTCTCTAGAGATTCAGGAAGGTGGGGTTTCTCCAAGCATCCTAGACTTAGCAAATAAATAAAAAAAATATCCTGTAGGGTTAGAGGTATCACATCTACCTATAGTTACATTTGAACATTCCATACATCAATAATGTTCTGATATGCTATACTAAATACCAAAGAAATACACAACCATCAGTTCATATTTGATCAGTAGCAAGGGAAAGGAGGTTGTTAATCTACTTAAAATATCAGAAAAGAAGACATGTAGAACATTTAAACATAAAAGACCATTAACTTGGAAGACCAGGTGCCAACAACATCATTGCAAGAACCATCTCTTCTTCATTAATATTTCTTCTAGAAAGCACTGGTGCATGGTACAATGGTGGCTCCCAGGGAGCATCTAACTGTTAAAAGCTTAAAAGGCCATGGAGCATTGAACTCTACCATAGAAATGAAAATACTACTTCTCTATTACTATGGACTGCAAAATCATCAATTTTACCGACCCTTGGAAAAGGGCCAGACTTACTATTTATACATATTTTAATCTAACCCTAACCCTAACCCTAACCCTAACCCTAACCCTATTTTTCATTGCACTGTACAATAGAATATATTATCCAGGGGCCGGTACTACCTGCGCCACCCTACAAAAGAACTTGAGATGGAATAGGCCTGACATGTCAGAAGGATGAGACAAGAAGGTGGAGTGGAAGAATCAGCCTCGAGAAGAGATCCAGGAAAGAGAAAGAAGCAATCCAATCCCCTGGGGATCGAGGCTACATTCCTCATATATGGGAAATATGGCACCTTGTCACCAATGTGCCAGGTGTATCCACAACGGCGCCTCGAGAAGACCATTTGTCAGAAAACCAACTGTTGATCCGATGCTCCTCGATGTAGCCAACTACCCTCTAACAGTCTTCAAAAACCTTTATTAACTACTTGAAAATGACCGGTCGACCTTAGGGACCGGGACACAGATCACTTGAAAGAATACAAAATTTAGGATCCGGGACTTCGGGATCTGGGAACTTATGTTCCGAAAGGATAAAGAATAAAAAATGTTTGAGTTTTCTCCGGCTTCCAGAGAAAATTTATTGTTTCTTGTTGTCATTGAAGGTTTGGAGGAGGTGGATGATTCCATCCTCATCAATCTCTCTGAGGCCGGACCGCCGGTACTTAGCCGCCTCAATCTGTTCTCCTAGCTCTGGAACATTATTCTTGAACTCATCAGCCATTTTTTCCACATCATGGCCACTAAGGATCATGTGAGTTAATATCACCATTTGAGTCCTATCCACTCCCTCCAGTGATTGATATCTAGACACCATTAATTCATCAAACTTACCCAAAACATACTCCTCCGGAATGCATGTATCGGTGCTGAATGGGTCAGCTCTGGAGACCTTTGTGACAAATGCCTTGTACATATTTGAAGAGTACTGAAATGCATTGATTTTATCATGCAGAACCCCTACCAGCTGCTTGAGTACCTCCAATGTGAGGTCAAGTCTTGAGTCCTGGGTCCTCACAAAATCAAATGATTCTTCTCCCAGAATCTCAGACTTAGAGACCATCTCTTCCCCAAGGCTAAGGAGCTCTTCTAGTTCTACCTTCCACACCTCATAGTTTTCCATATCACCCTCCCATATGTTAAGGATAGTTTCTGCCTGATGCAGAACATGTTGAGCCACATATAAATCTAGGAGGGTGGATACTAGGAAGCGTCGGGTGTTGCCTACCTGCAGAGCGACCCACTCATCGACCACTTGGGCCTTCTTCTTCATTGCTTGCAGGGAGTCTATGTCGCTCTGTGGTAATGGCGCGTCAGATGTGGAGGCCTCCGGAGGAATGGCACTAATAGGCTGGGCTAGCTTAGTAAGCAACCCCATAGGGTTCGCTATCTTTTCCTTTTCCACTTTGAGCCTTTGGGCCTCCTTTTCATATCGGGCCTCCAAAGCTATGGTCGCCTCTTTTAACAGGTTCACTTCGCCCTATTTTCCTCTTTTTCCCAGTGATATCTCTATGATATCATAATCTTCGGCGTCGATGGTTGCCTCATCAGCATCTGGGGGAGGTGTTGCAACAATGGTAATTGTTTCTCCTCCCGGCCTGGTTCAAAGAGTATGAACTGTCCGGGCTTTCTTGGCCTTTGGTGGTGTTGGTGCTCAAAAATGCTGGACAGTTTTGAGGCCAACTGTCAGGCACAAACAAGTGTCTCTGTAATTCTGACTCGATGGAGCCAAGGCTGGTAGGCCTGAATCAAATATTCTTTCTAACTGCACAAATACGTGCACAACAGAAGCAAATCCTTCCAAAGGGGTCAACAATCCTTTGGAGGAAAATAAACCTAAAATCCTAATTGTTAAATAGTGTGATATCTAAACTAAAGCTTAAAAGTATTATTAAAACCTAATTGAATGCTTTGTAAAGAGAGATATCAAATAAAAAATGTAAACTACAGAAAGAACAAAATGACAATTACAAATGAAATGAGATCAGTGCCTGATGCCAAATTGGGAATGGAGTCGATTACATTCAATCATACGTATAGTCAGAGACGATTTTAAGGTAACTCACTCCTGCAAAGTGAGACCATCATCCTATAGGCTTCCGTTGAATCACAAATTCAAAATAATTTATACAATTAGTCCTATCGATTTTAACCCAAATTAAGAGCCCAAAAGGAACAATGACAGGTTCACAGACCTTGCAATTGCTATTCAAATTGTACAAATTAACCATAAACAAATGAATCAAAGAAAGAACACAGTAGGATACCCTGGTTCATAGAGTAATCTGAAAAACTAATTGAAAATAAAAAAAACTATATAACCTCAAAAAGCATAAACCACTTATCTGACATTTGCATTTGAAAATTTGGACATTAGGTTCAAATCTGTAATTCGGGAGAGTTTTCCCCTTTTTTCCGTGAAAATCCCTCCATTTTTTGTTACAAATGTTTCACTATAAATATATTTATCAAAGGTTTCATGTGAAAAGACATGCCCTTTCACAAGACCTAATCCTGACAACTAACCCTAAAATTACAAATTTAACCATATAATGGTTTTAGGAAAAACATTTCCCTAACATATGTGATCTTGTTATATCTTTAGGTATTGTGCATAGTAATCCATCGTTTAGTTCCTACACAAAAACATTCAAAATTAAATAATCTTCAAATAAAACTTAAAATTAAAATCATCATATTTAATAATGTTTTAAGTTTTCAATATGATCTCAATTCAAGATTATTTAATTATCAATTACTATATCAAATAAACATTAATGCAATCATGAAATTGTCTTGATAATAAAAGTAATCATAATATTTAAGTAATTTAATCATATGTATGTATTTTAATAATCCCATTAACAAGATAATGCTCAAGGTTAATCAATAGGGTTTTTTTTTTTTTTTTAAACTTCTATCCTTTTTACTCTAAAAATTTTACCAAGATGCAAAAACAATACCCTTACATAACATAAGGCAATGTAAATTATAAATCAAATTTCTAAAATATTAGGTTATAGAAACTTATAATTCACCCTAAAAAGAAGGAAGCACATACCTCGTATCTCAATATTAAAACTTAGGGCAAATGATAACTTTATTGCAAGATCACAACCCTAATATTATGAATGTTGCTAAAATACAATCATTTTATAAAACAAAGTTAGGGTTTATGTATATAAAATCAATCACGCCCATTTTACCTCGTAAGTTTGATTACCCTTTATAAGATTAAAATTAATAATAGAGTAAAATAAAGATTCTATTTTAGGTTTTGAAAATTAAAAATAAACATCAATAAAAATATTTCAAAACTTAGAAAACATAATAATCTTTTAATACAAATATACTTTTCATACTAATGATTTCATGGAAAATAATAAATAAAAATCACATTAGTAAGAAACAATACACTTATGTGTCCCAACAATTTTTAATTTTACATTAAAATAGAATAATCTAACACTTATCCCATAATTTCCACCCATGCTCTCGAAGAATAACATAGGACAATTGGTTAGGGGGTAGGAGGGTAGATAGGTAGGAAAAAAGGTTGGCTTGAGAGGTCGAGTGTTTAAATCTTGATCGCCACCTTTTTACTTAACTACTTTATTTATTATTTTTATAATTATTTTATTTCAAAATATACATGCATTAAATTTATTAAAAATAAGATAGGGACATGCATTAAATTTATTAAAAATAAGATAGGGACATGCATACACGCCTTTTTATCATTTTAATCATTAACATAGGGAAATTATATAAAATATGAAAAATGTATACTATACTTCCCTGATGTCTCATTCCTTTTGAACCTGAAATTTTCAGTGTCAACAATGGCTCTTATTGGGGACGTTGGTCCATACCTGGACACAGTGAGAATCCAACGTTCTCTGGAAGAAGCAGACCACTTTAAAACATAATGTTAAAAAATTATTTGAAATTATTCGAAATTACTCATATTTATCCGAGGGTTAGATTGAGGACAAAAATAAAAGGAAAAAATATTAATCTCATTAATTATTTTGTGTTAAAATATCAATACTTACCTTTATTTGAAATGTGATCCCATGGCATTAGGTTAAGGGTTTTGCTAGAAGAATGATATCATAAGTAATCTTTATAAATTTTCCAAAGTGACCCATTTCGAAGATATTTTACCATTTGGAGAATAGACCATGTATCAAAAACATTTCCTCAACCCGTTACTCTTTGTAAATAATACCGCTATGTAAAATATTATATTGCAAATTATAATACAAAAGATTATATTGGGTTAAATTGAGTGAGAAAATACTTCTTGTCATAAAAATTATTTATCCCATACCACCACTAAATTCATAACATTAGCCTCCACCAGAGCCATATTTCTTTCTGAGAAGAATTAACAGAAGCTGGTCATATCCAACCAAGACTCCATCACCAGCAACAGCTCGCAGAATATTTGCACCAGCACCCTTGAATAGAGACTTGGTGCCTTCCTTCTTCAATATCTGTTATACTTTGTCCCTCATTATTTTGTACGTTTGAAATAAAATCTTCGTTGTCATAAAATCAGCTAGCCGTTCTTGCAAATTTCTGGACATTTTTGGACATGCTGACATCCCAAAAATATGTAAAAATGTAAAAAAATCATTCCTTATTCATAGCAAAAGGTCTAGGAACCTTCTTAGATGTTTAAACAATCATTTTAAGCCCAAAAACAACTCTAAATTTCTGCTCAAATATTAAAAACGTTATTCATTTTTTAAACAACAATAAAATTTTATTTCTTATGTAGACAAAAATAAAAAAGAATATAAAATGACTCACTTATAATGCTTACAAAATATTAAAAAAAAACTATAAAATATACTTACTTGTTTGGTGCTTAATAGAGGATGAAAACTTTACCTCTGTCAAAAATCTTGTTCTGGGGATATGACAACATATACCTTCTGGAAACATCATTATTTGTAATTGGAGTAAAAAGCAAAACACAATTCCATGTAGTTATTAATCT
>MU224472.1:2115659-2146204 GCA_018584345.1 Thuja plicata
TTCATTAGTTTATATCATCTTCAAATTCTAAACACAAATGCCACTTCTATGTCGTTAAAGTTTACAAATTTGAATGTTGTCGTCCTTTTCCTTTATAAAAGTGGGACACAGGTTTGTACTTTTACCCATATAATAATGTCCATAACTCCAGACCAAATTCATTTCCTCTGTAGATAGGTGATATCCTGTGTCCCGGGTGGGTGTAAGCAGGTGGTAGTAAACGAAAGCATTGTTTACCCGACAAAAACTTGGGAAATATGCCTCCCATTATATCTGTGGGAAGTGGTCCCAAGGGGCCTTATATCCTGGGCCGATCCCAAGCGTGCCCTCTATAAGTAAACCATTGGTGTGGGGCCATTGTTGTGCCAGTGCCCAGAGAACATAAGAAGTCATATAAAAATTCTTCTTCTTGGCTAGTTGAAGGAACTGGGAGTCCACATGATTGGAGATTATGGCAGCCCAGTCAAAATACTCCTCGCCCGTGCTGATTCCTAGAAAAAAGTAGTACATCCACCCGGAGAACTCTCGGGCATGTTGTTGTCTGAAGACCCGGCACAAGACTATCATCCCCATTTGGATGCTTTCTTTGAACTCGGCCCTAGGGATTTCCAAATTCATCCTCTTGGGATCCCTCTTCAGGGTCTTTAGCCAATGATTGTTCATGTATATACGGGCCGCTTCCTCCAACTGAGTGAATTGGGCCAAGGCATTTGACCAGGTGACTATGGCTGGTTTGTCAAATTGGGGGATCCCCAAGCCCCTCTAGAAGGTATCAGGATCAAGGGACACCATGGGAGTAGGGTACCTTGTTGGTTCCGAGGCTGCGAGCATAACAACCTAGACAGATGTGTTGTAGTGTGTCGCAAGAGTGAGGATGAGCTTTGGTTTTTGCACAAAGCACGAGAAACAAGCTACCTTGAGGATCCTGCAGTTCCCGATTTGAATGGCCAATGGATCTCCGACCTATCTCTGAATGTACATAATTTTCACCAAGGCTTGCATTTTTGGCCATGTTCCAATGCTGGTGTCGCTGATAAACTAGACCTTGGACTTGATCTTTGATCCCGCGATGAATCCATCTTTTACATACTTCAGGCTCAAGGGAAATTTCTCTAGAGCGTTTTCCAGCTTAGATCTAACTGCCGCTCTGGTAACCACCGTGGAGGGTAAGTCCAGACTTCTGGGTGGGGAGGATGCGGAAGCTTTAGACATGATTGTAAGTTTTTATGCTCCAAAACCTTCAAGGCAAGGAAACCATTAGAACACATAGATAAATAAATATTTTGGGGTCTGTAGATCTCACCATCATGGTGTTTGCTTCTCCCAAGAAAGTTAGTTTCGTTCAAAACATCCGAAAAGCATATATATTGTGAACTTAGAAATTTAACTAATCATCTGGGTCTGGGGGTTTCTTCATACTTAGCAAAAAAAGGACATGGGATGGGTGATGGAAAGAAACTCGGACCCTGGGGAAGTAACAATTGGTAGGTGTGTACAAAAAGCAAGCTGTCAGACCCACGTGGGCGCCACATGGGTGAGTAATAAATGGGAGTTATGGTGACGATGACAGAGCCAACTATCCGAATGTGCAAAAAGTGAAGGCCACTTGGACAAATTTAAATACGTGCATGGGACATAAATGAAGGTCAGGCTGGTTTACAAAGGAGAGAGAAAACCACTTGTTTGAAACTGGCTGAGAGTCAAGTTTCAACCAGGTGGTATTCTGCACAGAGCGAACTCGCAGACTAAAAACTAGCAACAGACATGACACGGCGAGCTTGCTAGGCTACCAGGTAGGATACACATAGAATATACAATGAAGCTGAAGGGTATATACATGCAGACCAAAAGGATACACAACAGATATAAAAACAAATTTACATATATACAAAAAAAAATTACAGAGCAACTACTCACAAAAACCAGACAATGTATAGACTACTTACAAATTTCTACACCATCTACAGACTAGACTACATCTGCACAGAGGGTGGACAACCCTTTGGCAGAGCTGACCCACCAACAGGTGGAAAACCAGAAAGAAATGCAAAACAAACAAGGAAAGCTAGAGCGGGCCAAAAATGAACAAAACCAGAAAGAAGGAGAGCCGAGCGAGAGGGAAGGCACCAACCTAAAAATGAAGAAAGGCAAGGAAAGGAAAGATCTACAATAGCTTCAACTGCCAAATGATCAAAACTCGCCACCACAAACCACCCACAATTGTCGAGGAACACTCAGGATGATTAGCACTGGATTATCGCTAAATCACTGCAAATCGCTTTGATTGTTCAAGTGTTTAGTCACGGTAAATGTGAAAATGACAGGTAACTTCTATTTATACCTGCGGTAAAAAGCCAATCACCTTTCCTTCTGCAAACTCCAGACAGACAGACCTTCAGACTCTAGGCCTGGGGATTCCATGCGATGATGCCACCTTAAGGAAAGAAGACATCACGGTGAAGAATATTGGAGTCTGAAATCCAGCTCCCGATAAAGGATGACCAAATCTGGGACCGGGTCCCAGAGACACGAGAGACCAACAAAACAAAATGACACCGCGGGGAAGAAAACCCTGGAGAAGGAAAACAAAGGAAACAACGAAAAAGACAAGGCAAGAACCAAAATCAGAAAGCAAAAAAAAGGGGGACCCAACATTTTGCACATAAAATGTAGGGACAAGGATGCAGGGCATAACACTCTGTTTCTTCTCATTTAGTTTATAGTGTAACTTGCTTGTCGGGTTCCTCTGTATAATTTTTGGGTTTCACTTTCAGTTTACACTATAAAACTTGTGTCATCGGGTTTCCCTTTACTTAGCACGTTCTATCTGAACGGAAACCTGAATTTTGGTATAGTGTAACCGATGATTCATAAAAACTATTTTCTCTTTTCATACTAATGGAAAAACTTATGTCATCAATCTCCCCCTTTGACATTAGTATCAAAAATTGATATTGCAAACTATTAAATAAATTTATAGTATGTACACCATGTATATTACTTAGTCATTTCATGACTCCCCCTATGTATATGCTGATATAGTATAGTATATGTGTATGTACACTTGTCTATACTATTTCTTCTTTTTGTTTCCCTTTGTGCTGTATTTTCCTTTTCCCCTTTTTACTATATGCTCTGTACATATCATTTCCCTTTTCCCCCTTTTTTGATAGTAAGGGAAAATGTGTATACGTATAGCTTATCAAAAATATGAGAGTGAGAGGTCTTCATTTCCTCCATCATCTTCTCCCATTTCTCCTTTAAATTCTTAAGAGCCATATGCTCTAATGTGATCCTGGCATGCATGTTGTAGATGTTGTCTTCTATAGACATCTCAGGGGTGGCAATTGGTTGTCTTGCCAAACTTATGTGTTGTTGCAGAAGTGTGAGGTTTGGTAAAAGTTGAGCCTGTAGCTCGGTAACCTCTTCTCAAAACTATGATTCTACTTCCCAAAGTTCTTCTCTTAACCATTTGATTTCAATTATATTCTCATAATGCAATTTGATTGCATTTCCATTTGTGGGTAGACTTTGAGCACTTGCATTTAGATCGGAATCGATCTTTGTAATCTTATCATTATTATCCTTTGTGAATTTATCCAATGTGCATAGCTTTTGAATCAAGGAAACAACTTCAGTAATGATTGGATTTAATTTATTTGTTAATTCTGAAAGCTTTACCTTATTTTCTGCCACTTCTTGGTTGATCTTTTATGTGAATTTGAATTGGTACTTATGTTCTGCTTGTTCCTTAATCGCCTTCTCTGCATCCACATTCTGTGTTTTGATGGCATCGGTGAGAACAATAAGTTGATCCAAAATGAGGGCATTGTGATCAACATCAATGTCAGGGACTATCTGGTTTAAGATATCCCTTGTGGTCTCCAGTACTAAGGAGTCTTGGTGCTTCTTTTTAAGCTTTTCTTGTAAAGCTTTCCTTTGACAAATTTCTGCATATTCTTGGAGTGATTAAAAATGTAAAGTAGTTGGATCACACTTTGGTATTTCTATGATCTCATCAAGTGTGACCTCCAACTTATTCTTATACATTTTCTTCTTCTTCTTTTATGATGCACCTGTATGTAAAACCATAGCCAGCTTCTCTGCTTGGTCTGATGTGCTACTTGATGGTTTTTGTAGTGTTGTACCTTTTTCTTGCTGCTCGGTGTTTGCCTGCTGGTTGTCTGAGGACATCTCCTTATCTACCTTCAGTGTATCTGTAGGTTTGCCTTTGGTGTCCTTAGGCTTAGTATCAAATTTCTTATCTTTCTCATCTTTCTCTTGTTGTACTTCATCTATATCTTTTATTTGTGCATCTTTTTCGGTGTTATCTCCATCTTTTTGTTCTCCACCAATGACTACATGTTCATCAGTTTTATCCTTCTTTTCTTTAGATGTATCTTTTTGTTCATCATTACCCTTGTCTTCGGGTATGCTTTCTTCCTTCTCAGGTAACTTCTCCTTTTCTTAGATAATATTGATAGCTTGTATCAATAGTGGTATCTGTCCTGGTGTGTCTACCTGTGCTGAATCTATTGTAGTGTCTTGCTCATCGGTTTGGTCCTTGACAATAGTGACATATTCATATTTATATATCTCATCTGTAGGATCTCCTCCGGTAATATAAATAATTGTATTGTCTGGCCATGTCTCATCTGCAATGTCCATATCCTTGTTGCCTTTTGTGTTCAATGATTCTTCATTGACATCTTCATCAGTGATTCATTGATCATCTTTTTTCTGTTGATTTTTGGTAAGAGCTATTTGTGGCTCGGGACTTGTATGCTTTATAGGTATATCAAGTATCTTTCTCCATTTAGCCTTAGTCTTCTTGTCCAGTTCAAGTAGATGTCATTGAAGCACTTTGTAGGCTCTTAACTTTGGTGAGAGCCTAGTGGAGTATTTCTTCATCACTTCTTCAATCTCCTCCATTTTAGATTCGGGAGGCATGATAGATACTAGGGCTCTTTCAATAATCTCTTTCTCAAAGTGTAATGCAAATGTCCATCTTGCCGATAATCTATCCTGAAGTTATTTTGGCATATTATCTGCTAATTGTATTGGAAGATATTTGAATATACACATCATTTTTATAATTGCCTTTTCTATTTTATTTTGATCCTCGGGATCCAACATTAGCCATTTCTTAATCTTGCGATCATTAACTGATCCTAATTTGATAATTCAAGCACATACTTTATGAACAGTTTCAGGAATATTATTCTTTTCTTTTTGGACAGAGTCATCTTTTTGAGTATCTTCTATATCTTCCTTAGTTAGGATTAATTTCCTTCTCCTCTTTGGTGCTTTGGTTTGTTTGGTTTGAGGTTTTCTTTTGTAGGTCCTTACTTGACCTTTCTTTATCGATGAAGGACTTGCATCCTTTGCTGTCTGACTCCTGGTCCTGGATGCAACAGTGGTCCTAGCTTTCTTAGCTAGTGGAGGTAGTGGTGTATCTAACTCTGTGGACTCTGAGTCACTCTCCTTCTCAGCTTCACCGACGGGTGACTGACCCTCAGTTTCTTCTTTTTGTTCAATTTCGTCTTCATTCATCGATATATTTTTCTTTAAGTTCTTGACCATTTTTTCTTTCTTCCTATCAATCTTCTTCACAAATAATCGAGTTTTAATCCCTTCTTTGGATTCTTCATAAGTTCCAAACTTGGGTTGTGATTTTTCTAATGGCTCATTTATCAATGCCTCAATAGAATTTGATGCTTGATCTATGTTCACCTCATAGTCAAGTGGAGCTAGCCATGTTTTCCTCGGTACAGATGGCTTGATGTATGTGTAGTCAGTGTCTACCATAAAATAAATTTCAATCTTGAACTTTTCTATTAACTATTCTAGAATCCTTACCCTCTTCTTCATTCTATCTTTGAATCCAGAAAAGTATTCATCCATGATTGATTCAAAATTATCTCCTAGTGATTTGATGATCTCACTAATCTGTATGGTCACTAGTCTTGTAGTGTCCCATTTGACATTTCCTATAGATGGGAAAGATTCTTGGAAATAGAAGAATATGCACATGATGAGTGATCCAAACTTACATGAGTTGGACTTTGCAGTCCTTATTGTCATCATGTTCTCATCCAATTGTCTTAAGAGAAGTTCTAATAGATCCAACTACAGTCCATTCTTGAAAATATTGTATGTTGTATCCACTGCTTCGGATGCAATATTTTTTTATCTTGCTAGCTTGAAATAACTTGTATCCTAAGACACATGCTCCAAATTTCAATTCATTATCGGTGATGGTGGATACCTTGAGTCCTCTTCCATCCCATGCAACTCCTATATTCTTCTCAATTTCAACTTTAAGTGGGATCTTTAGTGCATTTACCTTATCGCTTATGGGATAATCAGTGACAACATGTATAACATTCCTGGTTATCAGTTTAGGCTCATCCGGCCATATCTTTTGGTCATGTATCCTTCTTAGTACTAACCAAATCCATTCAGTTTTGAACTCCTTCGGGAACCATAGGGAATTTGTGAGCCCTTTTACCTCAATTTGCTTATACTCTTCCTTGATAGTGCCATCATTGTTTCAAAGCTTCTTGAAATCTTGCTCAACTTATAGGTCTCCTATTTCTACAATCTTACAGTGTATAAATGCTCCCATGTCTTCGACGAGTAAAACCCTAGCTGGTATTCTGGAGAATGCACTAGCATTGTTGGGTCGTGAAGAAACCTCACGACATATCTTGTAATGAGGTTCCTCACAAGTTGAATTTTTGATTAGGTTGACCTTATTCTTCTTATCATTCTTGAGCTTAGCGGTTCTTGATGTTGTTGCCATCATTTCTAAAATTAGGGCTTTTTCCTGTGAATGAAAATAGAGTTCTCAGTTATCGACTGTGTACTTACTTCAACCTCTGTAGCTATTTAGGAATCCGTTTGGAGTGTTGTGAACTGGGTTGGAGTCACTCTGCAATATGGTTTCTTTGTGTTATGGTTTTTCTCTATCTCTTTGCTCTAATCGCTTTGTGAAAAATGAAACCCTTCCATCGTCTATTTATAGACTTTTCGCTAAGTTGAGTCATTAATGCTCAACCACTTATTAGTGTGTGAAGATGGAGTCGTCAGGTGATACACAATAACATTCTCAGTGATATCACAGTGCTCGGTGAAGCTTTCAGCTTATTACATTCACCGATGGATTTCAGTCACTAGTACATTTGAGTCCTTTTTTTGACAGCTATGTGTCACAATTCTGACACTACCCCGTCTGGCAAGTGACATAAGACGGTGTTGCAGTTTTGGTGTCAGAACCACTGATAGCTATTATGTCTATCGTTATTGTGATGAAAATAACCATCGCAATAAGCACTGGCTACACTATTTAGCATGTCGCCATTACACTTTATGACTGTTGCAATTATGACGGGTGTGCGACGAATATGCTGTACATGCGACATCTAGCTGTCGGCAATTTTTGACATCTGGACATCGCATGTATAGCTTCAATGCCGATCTTTCTATGGCATCCATCGTAATTGCGATGGTATTCTATATTATAAAAAAAAATATAATGAGCTTCGCTTTGTTTTTCAGTAGATGAAAATGTGCCTGCAGCTTTAAATGTTCAATATAATGCCTAGAAATAGAGGAATGGTATAGAGGCCTTGGAAGGTATGGTAGTTGATATTACTAGTTTGATTCCTTCAAATGAATTTGTAGTGGTAATAGCCACAATTACCCTTATCTGAATAATGTACGAGAAAGCTACAAGATAAAGCACACCTCTTTTAGGACATTGATGCTTTTCATGACATGAAGGAGATCACTTTGATAAATGGTTATATGCATGCAATTGAACCCCAGTCCTCTAAACATACTTCTGATAAATGTTGATGGCCTTTCTTCCATGTAGTCAATATCAACAAATTAGCATCTTACTTGAATCCATGCTATAAAAACAATATGCACATTGCTGAGGTAAAGTTTGGAGAAGTAATATTTTAGATATCAAAATCATCAATGAAGATGCAAAGAGAAGACTCAACATAACTATATCATGTAGGTTCAAATTCAGAATTATATTTTCAATTGAACATGAATCTAAATTACCATTCTTCCTATAGTGTTATTTGGAGTAGGATTCAAAGTGACTTTTAGAGTTAAGCTCTTGGTCATAAAATCGAGAAGTTTCAAATTTTCTATTTTCCAATGAGAAATCCATTTTTGCAAGAATTTAATCCTAGTTACCACAATATTGCGAGTAGTTTAGCCACATATTTCACACATTCTGCAAGATCAAATTTTTTATAGATTAGTTTCATATATGCACATTTGACCAATAAAATATGCTAACACAACTTCAGCTCTTTAGAGGAGACAAAATTTACTAACTGCACAAATATTTAGTGGAGTGAGTATTAAAGTTGAAGATGGGCAAAATGAATGACATCAATCATATTAGAAAAGAAAAAATAAAATGATAAGAGGGGAAATAAAATAAATTCAAGGAAATATGTGTTTGACCAACCTTCTAAAAAATAAAGGGAAGAATTCATATTTTCATTGAAGTGAAAACCTACCCATGCAATCTAAAAAAGATTAACAATATAAAACTAAAATTATGCAATTTACAATTGTTGTGAAGAAAACTAACTGAAGATGATTTTAATGTCAAAGAAGTGGATGGATTCACATCGACAGAAAGGCAGAGTCAAAAAAAACCTAATGCAATCCATCTCAAGAAAAGTAATATCCAAACAAAGTAAAAGGGAGTTCTCATAATTTACCTACACAAACATTTTGTGAGAGTTCCAGAGCTAATTGGCCAAACTGCTTAAATAATCATAAATTTATCCACAACAAAAGAGAATGCCCAGTTGTCCAAGAACAAATGATCGTTCACAATCAAGAACTGTTGTGGTAGTTCCTACTCTCTGATACCCTGCAATATCACACACCATTTACAGTAAGCTAGACGATTCTAGGCATTTGAAAAACCAACTAATAACAAAATAACCGAATACAATACTGAATACTGACTCAAAACCCTATAATTGAATACAATACTGAATATTGACTTAAAACCCTACCTTTTTCTACAAATGTATCTCAATACAATACTGAATACTGACTCAAAACCCTACCTTTTGCTGCAAATTTATCTCTGCATACAAAGTATTAAATTTAATGAAATACAAGTAGAAGAGTACAAACCAACAAGGGTAGAAACAAAAAGGACCAATAAACAAATGTAAATTACCAAGATGGAAGACAACATCTGGAAGAGTATAGACCTATTAGGGCCTATTTGAGTCACCTTGATCAAAGAAGTTTTACCCTTTGATGTTTTCCTCGAAGTCTTACCTGATTCCGCCCCTTTTTGGGAAGAAGAAGTCCAAGTTAAAAAGCTTTGAAATGTCAATTTTGCCTCCAAACTTATTCTTTAAAGGTGTCGTGAACTCATTTCGTGAGAAGCGGTTCTCTCGGTCAAGTGTTGGTATGAAATTTTCCTTCATGAACCACTTTGAACCACTTTGAACCTCGGTTCAAAGTAGTTCAAAGTGGTTCAATCAAATGTTTTTTACCTACTTTTGGTGATTGCAGGTTGGACCCTGGACACGTCATCGAACCGCTTCGAACCTCTTTGAACCTTAGTTCAAAGTAGTTCAAAGAACTTCAACAAAGGATTCAATAGAGCACAAATGTGATGTGACGTTTGAGTTGATGGGTGATATGAAACATCAGAGTGCATCCACTGAAATAATGGTATGGCGATTTGGACAAGTAGTCAGCCACATGGGAAGAGTCAGTTGGCAATGCGGGTTAACGCAAATGCTCTTTCGGCACGAACAAAGGGATAGAATTTAATATGAAAATAATGATTAAAGAGGGTTTAATTAAGTGATGTAATGGTTAAATGTCACATCAACAACTTCAATTTATTCCAGCTTATGCGCGGCATTTAATTTTCATTCCTCGACTGATTTTCCTCTCACAGTGAGTTTCTTTAAATTCCCTTTCTTCAGCTCATTTCTTCCAAATGCTAAGTTATGGAGTTTTGGCTATGGAGGACAGAAGTATGGGTTTTTCATTTCAACGGAAAGTAGGTAACACCCAATAAGCCCTCCATTTGCTTCATTATTTTATGCCTAGTTATCCACTTTTCTCAAAGAAATGCAGTCTTTATTTGCTTGAGTAGAAGTAGAAAGATATGAGGTCTAGCATGAATTTCTTTGGAAACACTACAAGCCTAGTCTGTAGAACCCCAATCATTACAGACACAAATTTGTTGGGAGATGAGGTAGAAAAACTAGTTGAAGTGTTGAAAGATTCAGTGGAAGAGGAGTATACTGTAGAGTTTTTATCTAGTGGTTTACTCCAAGCTGTTGCTTTTCCCCCAGCTATGATATGTCCAGAGCTTATTCAACAATGCATATATCATTATGATGTCAAGTCTAAGGGTGTGTTGAATAATGAGGGTAAGAGTATCTTAACCATAAACCAAGAAACAATAATGTCCATTTTAAAAATTCCAGATGAAACTTTTGCTAGTTTTACTCCCACTCAGTCGCTGGCACAATTTTGAGAAAGGAGTGACAAGAAGCTTAGTAACATAGCCCATAAATTACAAGGGTGTTTCTAGACTACCCACTTGAGGTTCTAACCAAGGACCATAAGAAGACCTACATCCATAATATCATGGTTTTGTTTCATAGAATAAGAGGTTCATAACAAGTACTTCTCTTTCAAGATTGGATATATCATTTCATAGAAATTGTGTTAGAAGGAAAACAGAATCTGGATTGGGCTGAAATAATTGCGAGCTCACTAAGAGATCAGCTCAAACAGGCACAAGCTATGTGAAAAGAATTATATATGTCCTCCTATTTGACCTATTGCCTCGCATGTACCCAAGATCTTACTAGAATCCCTCATGAACCATGGAATGGAGACATAACCATTTTTGAGTATTGTCCTCTGCTAAGGAAGGACAGAGTCTTAGAAGACTATAGGAGGGCACATGACGTCTTTCTCAGGAGATTTTGTAGCCAGTTAGCTAGAACCCCAGTTCAGAGAATTTCTCCAGAGGCCCAAAGGTTGGTTCAAAGTTTCAGGATTTTCTATATCTACTTTCCTCGGTTCACCTCTCTAAGAGTTGATAGTTTTGATGAAGAACCTCTCAGATTTCCTAGGTTCTTCTTTGATTGTTTCATCTTAGTAGAAATATGTAGACAAATATTCACAGTAATAAACAATAATCTACCAGAGGATAAGTGGGATACAATGTTTCCAATCAGACTTGGAAATTTTGTATGCAAGAGTAAGATAGATGCATTAGTAATAGGTAGCAATTTGGTTGGCTTTCACATGCAGTTTTATGAGTCAAGAAGGGGATTTGACAATAAAGGGTTTGCCATGAAGGCATTCAATTTGAAAAAAATAGATGGACCCGAGCCCACATTTAGAAGATTTATGGGAGGATATAGGAAGTGAAATGGCAATTCAGGTAAGAGATCATTCCAGGTTGTTGATCCCCCAAATTAGAAGCATGCAGCTGAAGCTTGAGATATCTGATGTGATTGAAGATGGGTCAGAAGTAATTGAACCTAGTTTTACTCAACCCAGTGTAGAATTTATTTTGAAGGTAGATTGGATGAGGAACGAAGAAGAAGACATCAAACTAAGAGCTAGGTTCATTCTAGCCTACACGGATGATTGGCTAAAAAGAAGGAAATCAAACAAGAAGAGGATCACCTCTCCTAAAGAAGCTGATGTAAAATCGATCTCAATTGAGGTCCAACTTGATCCCTCTAATGTTTCTTCTCTGACTCCTCATGCAGGTAATTTTCCTTCAAATAAGAAAAGAGCTGCGCCCAACGGACATCCAACTGCACCCCGGACAAGATCTAGAACAAGTGCTGAAAGTTAGTCTCAGATGGCTTCTCTAACTCCAACTTTGTTGACATCGATGTAAATAATGATGATCTCTCTCTTTCATGAGAACAGAACAAAGAGATTCAAAATGAAATGATGAACAAGTCTGAGGTTCAGCAAGAAGTGACTCCCGCCAAGAATGTTGAAAACATGATGGTTTCTAATTCAATTCCTCCTTGGCTAACTGAATCAGTAAGAAAGAAACATAGTTTCAAGCCTATTTCTTTACCATTTAAAGATATTATTACCAGATATGCCACTCGTACCCCAAAGACGAAGAAAGCCAAAAGAAATGCAAGGTTAATTACAGACCCCGTAAAAGGCAAAGTGACCGCTAAAACAACTACTATCAAACAGAAAGAAGGTATTCTTGAACATGCAGCGGAAGATTTCAAAATTATAAAAATGGAATTTAGGGTGCTAAATAGAGATACTCGAGATCATCTTTTCATGTTCTCAACAGACCATATGTTTGGTCAGTCTTAGAAGGATGGCAAGGAGAAGTGGGAACTCAAACAGCTTGTGATAACGATGGCCAAGTTCCTTAGTTTTCTCAACAAGGTTGGGGCCCTACCTCTAGCCCAATCTCTACAAGATTTTGACCCTAACTCTCCAGATAGCAAACAAAAGCTAAAGCAAATGCATCAAGGTAGAAATTTGATGACGACCATGAGAAATAGGGTCGGTGGCATCATTTTAGAAGGAAATAATTTCATTCAGGAGTTTGTAGTAGCTTTTGTAGACAAAGAAGCTTTGATTGGGGAGATCAATACCTTGATACCAACTTGGGAATTAGATGAGGAAAAATGTGCCACTGTTATGTCCCAGATTATTGAGATAGAAGGATATGGGGTTGACAAGTTCCTGGTAGAGAATCCTATGAAACTAATAGATTCCTGTATGCTCTTCATTCTTAAGAGGAATATGAATTAGAAAAGTAGCCTATTTAAAGTGGCGATCTTGAGCTTGCGTGGCATAGAGAAAGAGGTCAAGGAAATTCATACTAATGTGCTGAAAGACTTTAAAGTTGTGAACCCATCGGGTATACTTTAGTTCACCGAGGGAAATATAGATGCAGAAGCTATGACCAAGAGTTTTGGAGATGCAATGAATGATATTAAAGAAAAAGAGGAGATTACAGCCAAATATTTCTCCAGGGTTGCTAATGTGGAGTCCATGCTATACCTAAATCAGGGGCAGTTACCTAGAAAGTTAGAGAAGGCTCAGAACTTCAAATGGGAAAGAGCGCATGTTGCGTGAAGCTGAACGGTGTGAAGAACCTCCACTCTCACCCAATCCAGGAGCTCGTGAGCACTTTTCAGAGCTAGAAGCTGGTTCGAGGAGCCACCTCTGGAGATAATAACTGAAGACACATGATTGCATGAAAATTTTCATGCCTATATTTGGGGAATTTTGTTTATGTTTTAATTGTTGTCAAAATTTTTTTTACTCTATCTATTTTATTGGTCTGAAACCGTTTATTTTTGGTTAGGTTGAGAGACCGAGTTTTAAGGGAAGCCTCTCAAACCTATTAAACTATATGTGTTGGAACATGATACTGGGAAAAGGATGATGAAATTTTGGAATCTGTTAGACTTAGATCGACATTTTCTGGTTTCATTAAGATTTTACATATTTTCTATGGGAATTGAATAGAAAGATATTTTTGGATCGGATTAATCTCAGACTTAGTTCTGTGTGATCATGTTATTCTGATGCATGTTAAATATAAATCTGTGAATTTAGATTTATGACATATCGATTACTTTGTGAATTGGTATATCTTTCGTTACTGGTTTATAGTATATGCATGGTATTTATATGTCTCTCTAAATAATTCCCTTCCTTATTTCCATTCAAGATTAGTGTTTTCCAAATCAAAGAAGCTGTTCCTTTCTTTGTTGCTGTTATTTGTTCTTTTTTTCTGATTTTACCTCAATACCTAAGAGTATTTGAGTGATCCTTATGTGCTTTCGGGTTAAAAGGACAGTCATTGGTTTTAATTTCAGATTTTTAGTTGATATTTCTAATAGGGAGCTGTACCTCAAACAATTTAGAGGGAAGCAATAATGTCATGCTTGCCCAACTATTATAGGATAGTTTGTTTCCCAAGTGGCATAGAGTTAGTATAATTTCCAATTAACACGGAGACAAATCTATTCACCAACAGATTTTTGGTGACTCTACTGTGGAGTGCGCTATCAGAAAGATAGTAAGTAGTTGCATGTTCCATGAATGAATAAAATATGGTGCTGCCGACTGTTGTTATTCCTGGGCAGGAAGAAGTTCCCCCAGTGTTGCAACCTAATTTGTTTTTCTTAGATACCCAAGAAGATATAATAGCAGATCTTAATTCCTTAGCATGGAATTTGAAGGAGAGAAATCAAAAGTACCAGCAAGTCTGACTTTTCATTAAAGAAGAAGAAGAAATTGGGGAGTGGTTGAGGGGACTTCCCATTTCTCAGGAGGCTGCGCTTGTGGATAGAGTGGCACAAGGTCCTTAAAATAAGTTAGGTAGGATCTTGATAGGCAAAAATAGCAGAGAAAAGATACACGAGAGGTGATCGGAGCAAAGGTTTAATCAATGCAGAATTTGAAGCTCTAAAGAATTTGAACTATTTCCATAACTTTAATAACCAAAAGGAAAGAAGGACCAAGACCTCAAGTAGACCCCCTTCACCTCCTAGTAGGCCCATTGTATCAACAATTGTCAAATCTGTTATCCCACCAGGTACTATAATACCCTCAGTTATAAATACTCAACCTTTAAACTTCCAACCTCCACTCATGGCCGCTAATTAGCCTTGGGGCCAAAATATAGGCCCTTTAAACTTAGGAGTCAATGCACCCGCTACCCTTCAGAAAGGAGCTAATAAATTTTTGCCTAAGTTTAATGGAGACAGAAAAACAACAACTGAAGATCATTTGAGTGTTTTTGATATGACATGTGGTATTCTCAGTGTTCCCACTCAAGAGGTCGCTGTGAGGCTTTTTGTAAGAACTTTGACTAATGCCACAACTGATTGGTTCAACCATTTACCTCATGGTTCTATTACAAGCTGGGATGATATGAAGGATGTGTTCGAAGCAAGGTTCAAGACTCCTGATAACAAGATATCACTATTTCTTCAATTGAGCCAGCTAAAGAAAGAGATGCATGAACCTATGCGAGAGTTTGTGGCTAAGTTTAACAGGATTTTGCAAAGGATTCATGCCAACTCTACCCCTAGCAATGAAAATAAGAAAATATTCTTTCTCAATGCAATACCTCTTGATATAAGATTTCACCTATTGAAGGATGGAGCAGCCAATTTGAATTCCACACAAAGATGAGCCATTGAACTTGAGGATACATTCATCACAGTGGGAAAGTGGAAAAGAGAAGTTCAGTCCGCAGATCCCTCCTCTTCAGCTACAAATGATCCCTTATTGCACAGGTTGATGAATGATATGGTGATGCTTAAAAGACAACCAAACAATTCAAGTTTCCCGTATCAATCCCCCTATCAAGATGTGAACCCGAAATAGTTCGATCAGGCCCACGGTAAAGTTCCACTCTTTATGGGCTCGCAACCTAGGTTGCAGATTGAACAAGTGCCTAAGGAAACCATGCGTTCCTTCCATTTGACAACTGACCATGATGGGGAAACTTTTCCAGACTGGCTCAGATGTCTTCAGCTAAATTCAACCAAAGATACTATTGGGATTGAAGAATACAGAGAAGAAAAAGCTTCTTTTGAAATAGGAAAATCAAGTTCCTTTTATGTAGGGTATGATTCTAATTCTAAAAGAGGCGGAGATGCACTGGTGACTTTGCAACACCCTTCATTTGCATTCCTCACCAGAAATCAGAAGAATCAAAAGTTTACTCCTGGCGCGGGTACGTCTGATGCCTTTCCAAGGAATAAAGAAGTTGGAACTGGTGATCCCTCTTCTACTCCAAAAAGCTCAGGGATTAGAATCTTGCAAAAAGGTAATGTGGTTCCTACTCCTCTTTCCTTTGATTTTGTTGAATTTTGCAAAACAACTTCCATTACCATCTCTCTAGCTGAATATTTGAAAATGAATCTAAAGAGTTAGATAGATTAGATAAATATGTGAAAGGAGATTCTAGTCCAAATACCCAACCAAGTAGACCAATTATTGGAGAGACAACCACTATGGAGGAACCCCCTATTTTTGTGTCTGAAGATACCCCACAGATACCGGATGATTTCCCTTATGTTAAATCTTTAGAGAATGAGATAGAAGAAAAGAAGCCAAATCCTTTCTATGTTTCCTTGCTTTTGAATGGACAGAAACTCAGTAATTGTATCATTGATTCCGGGGCCTCTAACAACATAATGCCTGCTCCGGTGGCCAAAGCCCTCGGCCTTACCTTGACCAAAACTTTTGACCAATGCTACTCTATGGATGGGAAACAAGTACCTTTGATGGGGCAAGTGAAAGATGTGCAAGATATCCTTGCTGTGTGTCTAGATAAATGGTTAAAGCTGACAATCCTAGTAGTTGACATTCCTGCCAGTTACGGTATGTTACTGAGTAGAACTTTCTATAAAGACATGGGAGGTGACATAAAAATGGATTGGTCTGAAGTAGTTATCCCAGTAGGCAATAAGAGGTTAAAACTTGAGCCAGAATCTAAAAATAAATACAATGTGGTCCCGTTTGATAACCCCAAAGCTCAGATCCTCTTTCAAGAATGTCATTTTGGTAATTATGTAGTTTTATCTGAAGATGAAACTGAACCTATTGTTGACAAACCAGAAAATGATGATTTGTGGAAAATGGAGTTTGATGGTAGCTGTTCTAATTCCAGATCAGGAGTGGTGTAGTACTTTTTCCCCATGTTGGGGAGTGCATCCACTTTTCTTTTAAGCTATATTTTAGGAATACCAATAATACGAGTGAATATGAAGCACTACTATTAGGTTTGGAAGAAGCAAAACTAAGAGGGGTTAAGAAGTTGATTGCCTAAGCACATGCTGACTTGATTGTGAAACAGGTAAGGGGACAGTTTTTAGTAAAAAATGAAAAGTTAAAATACTATAGGAATTTAGTATGGGATGAGATCGAATCTTTTGATGCGTTTTCTATTTAGTTCATACCCAGGGCTTTGAATACTAAAGCAGACTCCTTAGCAGTTTCGGCTTCACTACTTTTTCCACATCCAGATTTCAAAACTCAGAGCTACAGGATTGAAATGGTATACCAACCCAAAGTACCAGATAATGTAGAGCATTGTCAAGTATTTGATGGTGATTCCCAGCTCAGAGATTTTTTGGGGTGTATTAACAACTTTGCAAATGTCTATTTTGAAGTAACATAGAATGAGTGTAAGGAAACCTGTGAAGGTTTAGTGGAAGATGAAGGAATCATACAGCTCAAAGAAAATAAAATCCCTAAAGGATTGGTCTCTTTAGAACATCTATTTCAGAGAAAAGATGACAATATAGTTAAAGAAAAAGTGCCTCATACTCATAATCCTAAGGAATAGGATACAATTAATATAGGTGATGATATTGATCCAAAATGGATTCCTATAGGGAAGACTAGTTCCCAACAGGAAATAGATGACCTTAAGAAACTATTAACAAAATATAAAGATGTTTTTTATTGGGGATACGAGGATCTTAAATTTTTTAGAGGTGGCCAATTTAGACACCACATTCCTTTGAAAATGGATGCTAAGCCTTTCTGCCATAAATTGAGAAACTATAATCCGAAAGTATCTGAAGCCATATAAAAAGAAGTGGAAAAGATGCTATAAGATAGAATTATCTATCCTATTCATCATTCAACTTGGATTGCCAATATAGTTCCTGTAAGGAAAAAGATGGTGAAATTAGGATTTGTGTAGATTTATGAAATTTAAATTAGGCCAGCCTCAAAGAAAATTATGCGTTGCCAGTGATGGAACATGTGCTTCAGGCAGTATCAAAATCAAAAGTAATGTCTATGCTAGATGGTTATTCTGGATATAACCAAATTAGTGTGGCAAAAGAGGACCAACATAAATCAACCTTTATAACACCTTGGGGTACTTTCACATACAACAGAATGCCATTTGGGTTAATCAATGCTGGTGCCACTTTTCAGAGGGCAATGAATTCTTCATTCGGAGATCTTTGCAATAGGATCATTGTGATTTATCTAGATGATTTGACCATATTTTCAAAAAGTAGGAGTTGTCATCTGAAGGATATTGAGACAGTATTACAAAGGGGAAAATGTCATGGCATATCCCTGAATCCGAAGAAGTCAGTCTTCTTTGTCGAAGAAGGTAAGCTATTGGGACATATTGTTTCGAAGAAGGGTGTCAAGATCGATCCAGATAGAGTCAAGGCTATTTAACAGCTCAGCTTACCATCCAACTGAAGAAGCTTGAAATCTTTTTTTGGCCAGATAAACTTTTTAAGAGCTTTTGTCCCTAAATTTTCAAAAATAACTAAGCATATGGTAGATATGTTAAGCGAGAAGGTTCCCTTTAAGTGGAATGAAGAAGGGAAGGGAGATTTCAATGAGGTTAAAGTAGAAATAGCTCAAGCTCCAGTCCTGGTAAGCCCAGATTTTAGAAAGGACTTTAATATCTACTGTTATGCATCAAAACATACTCTATCTGGTATTTTAACATAGAAAGATGATATGGGACGGGAGGCACCCATTGCTTTCATGATTAATCTAATGAAGAAACATGAACTCAAGTACTCCCAAATTGAGAAACATGCCTTTCCTATAGTAAAGGTAGTAAAACAATTCAGATATTACATCTTACACTCCCATGCTACGGTATCTATTCTAGAGATGGCAGTCAAAAGTGTCTTGACTCAGAAAGAAATAGGAATGAACAATAGAGCGGTGTGGATAGCCAAAATTTAGGAATATGACCTGACCATCAAGCGAACTAATTTGGTAAGGGGAAGAGGATTATGTAGAATTTTGGGTGAATATAGAGGATCGGCAATAGAAGAAGCTACTACAACCCCTACAGTACTGCTGGTAAGTTTAACTGACCCATGGTTTTCAAATATAACATACTTTCTCACCTATGGGGAGTGCCCTGAACATTTAAATCCTCGACAAACATTTAAATTCTTAAGAAAAGTGTACCTTAAAATTGAAGGCTTCTAAGTATGTCATTTTTCAAGATGTGTTGTATAAAAAGAGCATTGATGGGACCTTCCTGAGGTGTGTAGATGTCGCACAAAAGAAAGAACTGCTAAGAGATTTCCTTGATGAAGCTTGTGGGGGACATTTTTCCTCTATTGTTACACTTTCAAGATTCAGTGGAATCATTTCTATTGACCGCAAATGTTCAAGGACGTGTATCACTATGTTAAGAATTCTGAGAAATGTCAGTTATTTATTGGGCGCCCACAACTTGCAGCATTACCCCTCAAGCCCGTGATTGTTGAAGAACCTTTTAAACAATGGGGTATAGATTTTATTGGGCCTTTATATCCCATGTCTAGTGTAGGGCATGTATACATTCTAATAGGTACTGATTACTTCACCAAGTGGGTGGAAGTGGTCCCAATCAAAAAGGCAAACTCTTAGGTTGTATGTGATTTTCTATTGAACTATATCTTTATAAGGTTTGAGATCCCAGTCAAGATAGTGGCGGATAATGCTACATACTTTTCTTCAAAAGAGATTTCATCTTTTTCTTATGAACATGGGATATCACTAGCTCACTCATCAGATTACTTTCCACAGGGAAACGGCCAGGCGGAGTCCAGCAATAAGAATATGGTGGCCATAATGAAAAAATTGATGAATGATAACCCTTGCGACTGGAACAGGAAGTTATATGAAGCATTATGGGCTGATAGAACTTCTCCAAAAAGGGCTATAGACATGTCTTCTTTTGAGCTTGTGTATGAGATAGGAGCTCATGCATCCTTACCTCTAGAATTATGCATGGCTAAGCTACAAGTAGTAATTGAAGATCAATATTTCCAAAGTTCACCAGAGAAGCGTGTCATGTACCTGAATAAATTGGAAGAGGAAAGTGATGACTTAGTGGATCATATTATAGAGCATCAAGTGAAAGTCAAGAAATTTTTTGATATGAGGGCTCGTACCAGGAAATTCATGGACGGAGATGAAGTGCTTTTATGGGATAAAAGAAAGGCGCCCAAAGGTTCACATGGTAAATTTGAATCTTTGTGGAAAGGCCCATTTATTATCACAGAAATAATTGGTTCTAGTGCTTTTCATTTATCTTACCCAGATGGTGTCAATATTCCTTTCACCTACAATGGGCAGGACCTAAAGTTATTCAAGTTGTGATGGTGCTCCCAGGTACTTCTGTACATATTAGTTAGTTTCCTTTGGTTTCTTTAGTCACTGTTTGGTTGTTTTGTCATTTTTCCCCTTCATGTTCTAGTTTTGCGAAACCAGTATCTAGAGTTCTCTGCAGTTTTGACAACTTGTAATCCCTAGACAGAGCTAGTGTTAGGGCCTATTTGAGTTGCCATGATAAAAGAAGTTTTACCCTTTGATGTTTTCCTCAAAGTCTTACCTGATTCCCCCCCTTTTTGGGAAGAAGAAGTCCAAGTTAAAAATCTTTGAAATGTCAGTTTTCCCTCTGAACTTATTCTTTAAAGGTGTCGTGAACTCATTTCGTGAGAACCGGTTCTCTTGGTCAAGTTTTGGTATCAAATTTTCGTTCATGAACCACTTTGAACCACTTTGAACCTCGGTTCAAAGTAGTTCAAAGTGGTTCAATCAAATGTTTTTGACCTACTTTTGGTGATTGCAGGTGGGACCCTGGAAACATCATCGAGCAACTTTGAACCTCTTTGAACCTTAGTTCAAAGTAGTTCAAAGAAGTTCAATGAAGGATTCAATAAAGCATGAAGGTGATGTGACATCTGAGTTGATGGGTAATATGACACGTCAGAGTGCATCCACCAAAATAATGGTACGGTGATGTGGACAAGTAGTCAGCCACGTGGGAAGAGTCAATTGGCAATGCGGGTTAAGGTAGATATTCTTTCGACATGAACAAAGGGATAGCATTTAATATAGAAATAATGATTAAAGAGGGTTTAATTAAGTGAATTAATGGTTAAATGTCACATCAAAGGCTTCAATTTATTCTGGCTTACGTGTGACATTTAATTTTCATGCCTCAACAGATTCTCCTCGCACAGTGAGTTTCTTTAAATTCCCTTTCTTCAGCTCATTTATTTGAAATGCTAAGTTGTGGAATCTCGGCTGCGAAGGACAGAAGTGTGGGTTTTTCTTTTCAACAGAAATCAGGTAATACCCAATAAGCCCTCCATTTGCTTCACTATTTTATCCCTGGTTATTTTCCTTTCTCAAAGAATTACAGTATTTATTTGCTTGAGTAGAAGTAGAAAGAGATGAGGTCTAGCATGCATTTCTTTGGAAACACTGCAAGCCTAGTCTCTAGAACCCCAATCATTATAGACACAGATTTGTTGGGAGTTGAGGTAGAAAAACTAGTTGAAGTGTTGAAAGATTCAGTGGAAGAGGAGTATATTATAGAGTTTTTGTCCAGTGGTTTACTCCAAGCTGTTGCTTTTCCCCCAGCTGTAATATGTCTAGAGCTTATTCAAAAATGCATATATTGTTATGATGTCAAGTCTAAGGGTGTGTTAAATAATGAGGGTACGAGTATCTTAACCATAAACTAAGAAACGATAATGTCTGTCTTCAAAATTCCAGATGAAACTTTTGGTAGTTTTTCTCCCACTCAGTCACTGGCACAATTCGGAGAAAGGAGTGACAAGAAGCTTAGTACCATAGCCCAGAAGTGGACTGTATCAAATTACAAGGGTGATTATAGACTACCCAAGGTTCTAACAAAGGACCATATGAAGACCCACATCCATAATATCATGGTTTTATTGCAGAGAATAAGAGGTTCAGAACAAGTACTTCTCTTTGAAGATTGGATGTATCGTTTCATAGAAATTGTGCTAGAAGGCAAACAAAATCTGGACTGGGCTGAAATAATCATGAGCTCACTAAGAGATCAGCTCAAATAGGCATAAGCTACATGAAAAGAATTCTATATGTCCTATTTGACCTATTGCCTAGCATGTAACCAATATCTTACTGGAATCCCTCATGAACCATGGAATGGAGACATAACCATTTTTGAGTATTGCCCTATGCTAAGGACAAATTCTTCGAAGAGTATAGGAGGGTTCATGACTTCTTTCTCAAGAAATTGTGTAACTAGTTAGCTGGAACCCTAGTTCAGAGAATTTATCCAGAGGCCCAAATGTTGGTTCAAAGTTTCAGGAGTTTCTATATCCAGTTTCCTCGATTCACCTATCTAAGAGTTGGCGGTTTTGATGAAGAACCTCTCAGATTGCCTAGTTTCTTCTTTGATTGTTTCATCTTAGCAAAAATATTTAGACAAATGTTCACAGTAATAAAGAATAATCTATGGGAAGATAAGTGGGATGCAGTGTTTCCAATCAGACTTGGAAATCTAGTATGCAAGAGTATGATAGATGCATCAGTAATAGGTAGTAATTTGGTTGGCTTTCACATGCAGTTTTATGAGTCAAGAAGGGGATTTGACAATAAAGGGTTTGCCATGAAGGCATTCAATTTGAAAAAAATAGATGGACCCAAGCCCGCATTTAGAAGATTTATTGGAGGATATAGGAAGTGAAAGGGAAATTCAGGTAAGAGATCATTCCAGGTTGTTGATCCCCCAAATTAGAAGTCTGCAGCTGAAGCTTGAGATATCTAATGTGATTGAAGATGGGTCAGAAGTAATTGAACCTGGTTTTATTGAACCTAGTGCAGAATTTCTGTCGAAGGTAGATTGGAGGAGGAACCAAGAAGAAGAAATTAAACTGAGAGCTAGGTTCATTCTGGCCTACACGGATGATTGGCTAAAAAGAAGGAAATCAAACAAGAATAGGATCTCCTCTCCTAAAGAAAATGATGTCAAATCGATCTCAATTGAGGTCCAACTTAATCCCTCTAACATTTCTTCTATGAATCCTCATGCAGGTAATTTTCCTTCAAATAAGAAAAGAGCTGCACCCAACAGACATCCAACTGCACCCCGAACAAGATCTAGAATGAGGGCTGAAAATCATTCTCGGATGGCTTCTCCTAACTCCAGCTTCGTTGACATTAATGTCAATGATGATGATCTCTCTCTTTCACCAGAGAAGAACAAAGAGATTCAAAATGTAATGATGAACAAGTCTGAGGTTCAGCAAGAAGAAGTGAGTCCCACAAAGAATGTTGAAAACAGGATGGTTTCTAATTGAGTTCCTCCTTGGCTAACTGAATTGGTAAGAAAGAAACACAATTTCAAGCCTATTTATTTACCAGTTAAATATATTGCTACCAGATATGCCACTCATACCCCAAAGATGAAGAAAGCCAAAAGAAATGCAAGGTTAATTACAGACCCCGTAATAGGCAAAGTGACCACTGAAATAGCTACTATCAAACTTAAAGAAGGTATTCTTGAACCTGTAGTGGAAGATTTTGGAATAACAAAAATGGAATTCGGTGTGCTAAATAGAGATACTCGAGATCAACTTTTCAATTTCTCAGCAGACCATATTCTTGGTCAGTCTCAGAAGGATGGTAAGGAGAAGCGAAAACTCAAACAACTTGTGATAACATTGGACAAATTCCTTAGTTCGCTTAGCGAGGTTGGGGCCCTACCTCTAGCCCAAACTCCCCAAGATTTTGACCCTAACTCTGCAAATAGCAAACAAATGCTGAAGCAAATGCATCAAGGTAGAACTTTGATGACGGCTATGAGAAACTGGGTCGGTGGCATCATTTTAGAAGGAAATAATTTCATTCAGGAGTTTGTAGAAGCTTTTGCAGAATGAGAAGCTTTGATTGGGGAGATCAATACCTTGATACCAACTTGGGAATCAGATGAGGAAAATTGTGCAGCTGTTATGTCCTAGATTATTAAGATAGAAGGATATGGGGTTGATAAGTTCCTGGCAAAGAATCCTATGAAACTGATAGATGACTATATGCTCTTCATTCTTAAGAGGAATATGAATTGGAAAAGCGGCCTGTTTAAAGCAGAAATCTCAAGCTTGTGTGCCATAGAGAAAGAGGTCAAGGAAATGCATACTAATGTGCTGAAAGACTTTAAAGTTGTGAACCCATTGGGTACACTTCAGTTCACCGAGGGAAATATAGATGTAGAAGCTATGACCAAGAGTTTTGGAGATGTAATGAATGATATTAAAGAAAAAGAGGAGATTACAGTCGAAGATTTCACCAAGGTTGCTAATGTGGAGTCCATGCTATACCTAAATCAAGGGCAGTTACCTAGACAGTTAGAGAAGGTTTGAAACTTCAAATGGGAAAGAGCGCATGTCACGCGAAGCTGAACGATGTGAAGAACCTCCACTCTCACTCGATCCAGGAGCCTGTGAGCACTTTTTGGAGTGGAAGCTAGTCCAAGGAGCCATGTCTAGAGATAATAACTAAAGGCACATGATCACATGATGATTTTCATGCATATGTTTGGGGCATTTTTTTTATGTTTTAACTGTTGTCAAAATTTTTTTTACTCTATTTGTTTTACTGGTCTGAAACCATTTCTTTTCAGTTAGGTTGAGAGGCTGAGTTTTAAGGGAAGCCTCTCAAACCTATTAAACTGTATATGCTAGAACATGATACTGGGAAAAGGATGATGAAATTTTGGAATTTGTTAGACTTAGATTGACATTTTCTGATTTCGTTAAGATTTTATATATTTTCTATGGGAATTGAATAGAAACATATTTTTGGATCAGATTAATCTTAGAATTAGTTCTGTATGATCATGTTATTTTGATGCATGTTAAATTCAAAATCTGTGAATTTAGATTTATGACATATCGATTACTTTGTGAATTGGTATATCTATCGTTACTGGTTTATAGTAAATGCATGGTATTTATCTATCTCTCTAAACAATTCCCTTCCTTATTTCCGTTCAAGATTACTGTTTTCCAAATCAAAGAAGCTGTGCCTTTCTTTGTTGCTATTCTTTATTATTTTTGTCTGATTTTACCTCAATACCTAAGAGTATTTGAGTGATCCTTATGTTCTTTTAGGTTAAAAGTACAGTCGTTGGTTTTAATTTCAAATTTTCTATTGATATTTTTGAGAGGGAGCTATACCTCAAACAATTCAGAGGGAAGAAATAATCTCATGCTTGCCCAACTATTGTAGGATAGTTTGTTTCCCAAGAGGCATAGAGTTAGTATGATTTTCAATTAACAAGGGGACAAATTTGTTCACCAACAAGGCCTAACTAAGTAAGTCATATGCAATGCAACATTTTGAAAATTGAAATCAAAATATGATAAAATGAACTAACCTGAACATCATATTTATGATTTTTTTTGTTGGTGATCCAAGGTGTTGAATGGAGAAAACCAAAGTCTACCACCTACAAGGAAATATTTAAATCAACACACACAATCATAGAAAAAATGCCCACATGATGCAAGCACTCTGCAAAACAGGCATAGTCAGCTACAAAAAAATGTAAAAGGGAAAACAAAAATACAATCGATATTATATCAAAGGCAAATGAAAGGTCTGGATTTTTCCAATCATCTTGCCACCATATTGAACATTTCAAACCATTGATGTTAAAGTGAAAAGTTTTTCTTAAGAGAAGGAACGCCTTCAGCGTAATAAAACTAGTTTCGTAAAGAGATGCAAACTAGGTAAAATATTGGTAAGGGGTGGCAAGATCAAGGAAGAACTCAAAAGTACAAGACCTAAGGGCTAGAACTAATGCCTCAGGGGCTCATCATAGATGGCCTTACCTATGTAACTCACAGAGACATTGTAGTTCGGGTTTAAATTTAAAACTAGTCTTTTAAAGGATGGTAGAATTGGTTACGCAACCCCTTTCTAGGGTAGAGTCCCCACACAGTGTCTGCATTGGCTGCCACCCAATTAGGTGAAAAAGGATGAGATCCTAATTATATTCTACCTACAAATAAGTTATACATAGACCTCCTCATAAGGTTACCTACCCAACGGTTCATAATTATGATGGAGAACCAATTCTTGTAAGATATTAAGGTAATATCCATGATCCCAAACCTACAAGATTCATAATTGTATGAGAGGAGATACATATTACCTAATTCTATGACCACTTATCTTAAAATCTAACATATTAGTATACCATGTATATATTTTAATCATATCATGCATTCCTAACATATGCATTAAACTACTAATATCAATGTCTATTAAACCACAACTTGACAAGTTGTAAAAGTTCAATTATACTAACCTCACTATATAAATTGACTAATAATTCAACTACAAAAATATACCTTTAAAAATAAGAGCAACTATAATAATTTTATTATTACAACATCGAGACATAAACATTAGTCATTATCAAATAATTTGCATATTAAATGAGAATCATTCATTTTTTGACTTTTTCTTTTTTTCTACTTCTATATAATCTTGTAGAGGCATATCCATCTCGGCATCCTCGTTTCTTCTCGTCTGTGCACGTGATCTCATTTTCCTTTACAAAGGCACGCCCTCTGCAATAACAAAGTAATAAAAGGGTTAAATTAAAAAATGTATTATCATAATTTGGGTTAATTTAATAATATATTATCATAATTGTTACAAGCATTTCAATACTTTAAAAACATAAACGTGACGGTCTTTACCTTGTGCAACCACATCTTCTTTCTCGACAGCTTGAACCTCAACACGCTCATCGAGAACCTCTACATTCTTTGCAACTACAATACAAAATGTTATATTAATGCCAACACATTATAATTAAATTTTTATTACTACGCCAAATTCAATTTAAAATGTTTACTTGTATTAATAAATTAATAATCAAAATTCGAATAGAAAATGTATACCTTGAGTTCTACAATGCACATCCAAATCGACGCCTCTATCATGCTCGGATGGTGTTTCAGGATCAACAAACTGCATTCCAATGTAAATAATTAGTGCATTTATCAACAATATATACATATAAATACAAGACAAATACTGAGAAATGTTCATTATTCAATTTAAAACATATAAATATAATCACTAAGTTTTAAACAAATATATAATCATGGTCACAATTGTTTGGAGATACAACATAATTCAATGGTATACCCAGATGATGCAACAAAACCACTACTCCTCCAGTTCTAAGTTGGCACTACATGATCCAAAAACTATAGATAAGGAATAAATTTAGAGAGTAGAGGAGGGCCATAACAACCGAAATGATATACCTCTGCTCTCTAAATTTATTCCTTATCTATGGTTTTTGGATCGTTCAGTGCCAACTTTGAACTGGAGGAGTAGTGGTTTTGTTGCATCATCTGGGTATACCACTGAATTATGTTGTGTCTCCAAACAATTGTGACCATGATATCTACATTTATCTTTCTCAGCTGTTGTGATATCTATATTTATATTTCTCAGATATCTTGTTTATGTGCATGTTCTTTATGTGTTTGGCTTCTCTCAATCAAGAATGCGCGTGCAACTACATAGAATACATAGTGTTAGAAGGCCCCAAATGGGCATAAATTCAATGCTCTCCTGGTTGTTTATAAAATTTGAAACAACTAGAGAAGAATGTTTTATAAACCACTGGCGCTGTGTGGAACTACATAGGATCGTCAACAAAGGGGGTTTCAGATCAGAGAAGTCCCTTTCATTTAATAATTATGAAGCCATCAATGGTATACTAATTGTTTAGGATTTTAATTTTCCATTGATGGCTTCAAATTACTAAGCAAAAGGTGTACAAAAGACTTAGCAGCCTCCAGAGCCTTTTTCTTGAATGCATTATACCCCTTTTCTTGACAGATTCATCTTCTCGCTGAAGAGTTCAGCTGGAATTTTGTCTGAAAGTTTGTTTAGGTTGAAGTAAAAGAGAAAATCTCTTATAAAAGTATTGGTATAATTTGGATAGAAATGATCACCCAACAAATAAAACAAGAATGGAAACAACATAACTTAAAAGTAGAAGACATACAAACATGTCTAGTGATCATATTGTGCTGAAGTTGGTGCTTGATGCTGCTGCAACGACTATAGACAATAAATTTTGCATCACTACCTAATGTCATTGAAGTGTTGACCTGAGGTTGAATCTAGTATGCTCCTGTATGATCTAGAACCTGCAAGGAAGGTCAAGATGGGGTTAGATCCAAAGGATCTAAGCAATGCATGGCACCCTATTACTGATCCTCATCTACAGTTACGTATGTGCATAGTCAAGCCATACACTTCTCCTTGCCTCTCTATTTCCTGCACCTGTATATACGGCTACACAACTAGATGAATGATATAAAATTCATAGTTTATTACATACAAGATCGTAAGATAAGATACATCAATAACTTAGCTAAATCAATCATAAGGTATTTAAAACTAGTATCGTAAAGAGATACAAAATATGTAAAATATTGATAAGGGGTGGAAAGATAGAGGAAGAACTCAAAATTACAAGACCTAAGGGCTAGACCTAATGCCTCAGGGGCTCATCATAGATGGCCTTGACTACGTAACTCGCAGAGACATCGTAGTTCAAGTTTAACTTTAAAACCAGTCTTTTAAAGGATGGTAGAAGTGGTATCAATCCTCTTTATCCAAAGGGTATCAATGGAATTTCTCTCTTCATTGGAATTGAGGGTGCAGAAGTTTCTCTACATCTTTTGGGTACAACACTCA
This sequence comes from Thuja plicata, assembly GCA_018584345.1. Taxonomy (NCBI): domain Eukaryota; kingdom Viridiplantae; phylum Streptophyta; class Pinopsida; order Cupressales; family Cupressaceae; genus Thuja; species Thuja plicata. Next base: position 2,144,265 of record MU224472.1, read on the forward strand.
ATTTCTATACCGGGGTATGTGCAGGATCATGGTATGCCAAAAAGTGGCGATGTGAAAAAGAGGTCCTGATTGGTAGACTGATTGAAGAAAAAATATAACTTTCAAATGGTATAACATATTTTAAATCTGAAACATGTGTCACATTCTATGCTTCACCTACTATAAGAAAAAAATAAAAAAAATTCAATTTGATTAAGTTTAGACTAAGTTAAGGTGGTCAGACATGGGAGTTTTTTTATTCTGGAAAAGTTGTAGAAGAAAATTAATAATTAATTATTTACTTGGGAAAAAATTACAAAAAAATATGCGTCACATTTGGATATGAGTCTACTACTTATATCTAGAATTTAGTAAAAATATATTATCATATGATTGTGTTTAAGGTGGTCAGACATACACCTACTTCTTCTCTTTTTAGTCTTGATTGATAGACTGATTGAAAAATAGCTATAACTTTCAAACAATATAACATTTTTGAAATCCTAAACATAAGTCACATTATATGATTTTCCTACTATAATAAAAAAATAAAAACCAATTTGATGAAGTTTAGACTAAGTTAAGTTGGTCAGACACAAAATTTTTAAAATTCTGGAAAAGTTGTAGTAGAAAAATAATAATTAGTTATTTACCTAGAAAAAAAATACAAAACATATGCATCACATATGGACATGAGTCTACTACTTATATCTATAATCTTGTAAAAATATATTATCATTTTATTGTGTTTAAGGTGGTCAGACATACACCTACTTCTTATCTTTTTCTTGAAATTTTCATACTACTCCATATAAATTTGAAATTTCACCACATAGAATATTTTTTTAAAAAACAAGGACTTCTAGCAAAGAAACTAAAATTAATTTTCTACAAATTCTCTTCTTACACATTTTTTATATAACATTGATAACTTGTTCAAATGTTTACGTCAACTTTCCTAAACCTGATTTTCTGAATTTTCATTGCCACTTAAGGGCCTAGTTTGGCATACCATGATCTTGCACATACCCACTGAATCGATGAAGAGAAACATTCTGCACCCCTTATTTGATTGAAGGTAGAGGAAATTGATCCCCTTTTGATAAAGAGTCTTCAAGAAAGATAGATGGTATTCTATTGTTTCTAAGTAAAAAGCATTACCAAGGAAAAAAGAGAAAGCAATAATTAGTAGTGTCCAAAAAAAGAGGCAAAATCACAGCAGCATAATGCATAAGGATATTATGTTTCACAGCTGTTGTGTTTATGTGCATGTTGAAGGAAGAACTCAAAATTACAAGACCTAAGGGCCAAACCTAATGCCTCGGGGGCTCATCATAGATGACCTTGCCTACGTAACTCACAGAGACATCGTAGTTCAGGTTTAACTTTAACTTTAACAATAAACAATTAGAGTTACATACAACTAAATACAACATGACATGGTAGTAATGAATAACCCACCCTTGAAGAGAGAGATATGGTACTTTTTCAATGTAGAAAGTGGAAGTTATTATTGGTCAATCTAGATCAATTGGGTCCACTACAACCTCATGAGATTGAGCTTGTGTTTAGGCTATGATAAGGAACACACACATGTCTATGGTAGGATAGAGCATCTATGATCCCTTGGAAATGCTTTCCTAGTAGTAATGGTAGGATGTCATATTTATGTTATGAAGCTTCTTTATCCAAAGCGTATCAATGGCATTTCTCTCTTCATTGATATCGAGGGTGCAAAATATGCTTTGCATCGTTTGGGTATACCACTCAATTTCTATACCCAATGGATGCAAAGCAACCTTCTGCACCCCTTATTCTATTGAAGATAAAAGAAATTGATCCCCTTTTGATAAAGAGTCTTCAAGAAAGATAGATGGTATATATCCTACTGATTCTACTTGGAAAGCATTCCCAAGGGAGAAAGAGATCACAAACTCAACAACTAATCAGTAACAATAATG
>MU224472.1:2192722-2216526 GCA_018584345.1 Thuja plicata
TGCAAAAATTTGATAAAAAGGAAGGACAAGTGTTAATGAAATGGTTTTTTAAATCTCTTTTAAGAATCATAAATATTTTTTGGGGGGAAAGCGATAAAGGGTTTTTTCAAATTATAAGGTCATATTAAGTAGTGGGCCTTACGAGTTGAATGCCTGCAATATCCAATTTACCAACCTGGTAGTGATGGGTGACCCATTGAAAAGATCAGAACCCAAGGATTGCAAGGAAATGGTGTAGAATAAGGACCTATGAAAGTTGTTTACTACGACAGAGATCAACCCTTATTTCCAAGCCATGAGGGCTATAATAGAACTCTGTCGACCAAAATCAACAATTCTTGGTAAAAGGGTTATGTCAAGATTGGGAGAATTAAGTTTTATGAGGCTACCAGGATGAAATGTGAAGGGGAAAAAGTGAATAAATAGAGCTCGAGATATTATAAGACTTATATGAAGAAATTCTTTAGAAAAAGTGAGAAATCAATGGTGGCTTCAAACAAAAATGGGTATGAAAGATCCCTTCTCACTCCTCCCTACCCTCTTGTCTGTTATCATGTTATAAAACATTTTACCCTTGAAGGGTGATCCACTACTTTTCATGGCTGCCATTTTACAATCTTGGATCATATTAGGAATGGTCTAAAAATTAATATGTCATTTTGCTTATATTTTTGTCCCTAAGTGGTGGTATTACCAAAGGGGCTTCCCCCCGCTGCACGAAGGGTTAATGTATGTCTTATATCAACACATATTTGACAAATCCCTATTTAGGAGTCATTTATTATCCTACCCTTAGGGTGAAGGTGAACAAAAAAATAACCCCCCACAAAGTTTGGCTCGCATTAAGCTTATAGAAAGAAATCCCTTACGAAAAATCCCTAACCCTAAGAAGAAGGGGAAATCTAGTAAACCCCTTGTCAAAAAATCCCTCAAAGCTGTGCTTTTAAAGACCACTCCTGAAAAGAGAAAAGGTCCTTATATCAAGTGTAGTCTAGCTAGGGTGAGGAAAACTAGGAAATACACCAAAACTGCTACTCTGTTTGTGAATGTTGAAGAAATTGAAGAGCAAAATATTGAAATGGAAACCTAGGAGGAAATGAAGTAGGAGATGAGCTCTGGAGAGAGAAGGTCAACACGACTGTTAAAAAGGAATAGAAAGGGAAGAACATTTGAGAGGAACTTGTCCCTAAGACAGACTTTGAGTATGAGCTTGAGGAGGAGGAGTCTTTAGAAAAATTTTAGGATGAATATTACAAGAAGGGGGAGGAAGAATTTGAAGACAAAAGAAAAGAAAAATCCGAAGAGGAGAGAAGAGAAAAATTAGTGGATATTACAGTTAACCTCGTAGACTATGAAGATTTTTTTAACAGAGCTTGTGCTTCCCCATTTCCTAATATCAATGATATTACAAAAGAGGCCCCCCTGTCCCCTAAGATTTAAAAAGAAAAAGAAATTTAGGTTGAGTTTAATTATCATTTTGATAAGTTATAGAGTTATGTGACTCCATTGGTAAATGAACATTTTGATAAGTTATAGAGTCATGTGACTATACTTAAAAATAATGTTGCTTCCTTAGAAAACACTAAGGTGTCATTTGGTCAGGCTATCTCCACCATTTGTAGAATTATAGATGGTATTATGAAGTAACAGAGTTTTAAGTGATCTTTGATCAGAACATCATCAAGCCGAATGACAAGAAGAAAAGGGGGACTAAAGGTGTCAAAAGTAGGGAGGAGAATGAGTAAAGTGAGGACACAAAAGACCATACAATGGACCTGAAGAATATTTCAAAGAATTCAGGGATTATCACTAAAAATGATGATATCAAGGAAACTAGAAGTTAAGACTATTGGCATTTGGTTTATGATATATAGGGTGTTTTTTAGAATTTCAATGTGTCCATTTATTAATTACATGTTAGCTATATTTTTTGATTTTAATGACATGTGTGCCAAAACTATTTCGATGGTTAAGAGGACTGTTAAAAACTTTCGTAGTTATAGGTCTTTTGACTATGACAAAGATGTTATGGTAATTGTTGGAAATAATGGTAAGTGTGTACTGAGAGGGGAGGGGGTGAATCAGTACCTCTAAAACTTTTAGTTAATTAACCTTTAACCTTATGTAATCAAATCTTGGCTTTACCGATCATATCTGATGTTCTTTCTTTATGCATGTGATATCAATTCATAATCTTAATTGTATGTAGACATTCATAGAAACATTCATGAAAGCAATAACACATATCACAAGATATGGTAACGCAGAAAACCCCTATTAGAACATAAAAACTACGGTGGGGATGGCACCCACAAAAAATTTGCTATCTGTAGATTGGAAGGGGATGGTTAAAGCTTACAATTTGATCACTCCTGATGATCTACCCTGTTAGGAGTATTATGTGGAGACTGGTTAAGGTCTACTCTATTAAGATTTTTAGCAACATTGTTTAGTGTGCACTCAGTTAGGAGATTTACAATAGGATTGTTAAATCCACCTTTCTTGAAAGGATTTCTTCTATTTTCTACACTTGTTAGAATGTAGAAAAAAATACTCATTGACCTGAGTGTATGCAATCTACAATTGCTGATTACAAATCCATTCAAGATTACATGTACAGAGTATCACCTAATGCGATTGATTAATACCTTTTTTGCTCGGTAACCTTGGTTCTTGGTTCTTGATAACCAAATTCATCTTTTGTTGTTCTACTTCTTGAAACTCTCAGTCTGATCCATAAATGTGCACGTTGGCTACAATCAGCCTCTCATCCATCTCAAATGAATGATTACAACATCTATTTATAACATATATTGACCTAATTTAGTTTCACGTATTACAAAACTAACTCTATGATCAAAGGTTTACAACTTGACCTTGATCTCCTAGTTTGCATATTTTTAATCAGTTAGATTGATTAAAAAAATTACAAATTATGTTTATTGTTCCTCAAGAAATGGTTTTAAAATAAATCAAAACTCTAAATATAGAATATAACTGTTTTATCGGATGTGGAAGTCGTATCCACTTTTCTTGGGATATAACTGACTTTAGGTGTCTGATGCTCAATTTTCTTTGAAATCAGTTTGTCTGTCTTTCGGTGTTCCTTTGTTGAACTATCTATCGGGTTCCCTTGCTATCGGGTCCCTATGTTTCTTCTCTTTCAGTTTATAGTGTAACTTGCTTGTCGAGTTCCTCTGTATCATTTTTGGGTTTCACTTTCAGTTTACACTGTAAAACTTGTGTCATCAGGTTTCCCTTTACTTAGCACGTTCGGTCTGAATGGAAATCTGAATTTTCGTGTAGTGTAATCGATGGTTCATAAAAACTATTTTCTCTTTTCATACTAATGGCAAAACTTATGTCATCAATCTCCCCCTTTGACATTAGTATCAAAGACTGATATGGCAAAATACTTAAAAAACTTATAGTATGTACACCATGTATATTACTTAGTCATTTCATGACTCCCCCTATGCATATACTGATATAGTATAGTATATGTGTACGTACACTTGTCTATACTATTTCTTCTTGTTGTTTCCCTTTGTGCTGTATTTTCCTTTTCCCCTTTTTACTATATGCTCTGTACATATCATTTCCCTTTTCCCCCTTTTTTGATAGCAAGGGAAAATGTGTATATGTATAGCTTATCAAAAATATGAGAGTGAGAGGTCTTCATTTCCTCCATCATCTTCTCCCATTTCTCCTTTAAATTCTTAAGAGCCATATGCTCTAATGTGATCCTGGCATGCATGTCGTAGATGCTGTCTGCTATAGACATCTCAGGGGTGGCAATTAGTTGTCTTTCCGAACTTATTTGTTGTTGCAGAAGTGTGAGGTTTGGTAAAAGTTGAGCCTATAGCTCGGTAACCTCTTCTCAAAACTATGATTCTTCTTCCCAAAGTTCTTCTCTTAACCGTTTGATTTCAATTATCTTCTCATAATGCAATTTGATTACATTTCCATTTGTAGTTAGACTTTGAGCACTTGCATTTAGATCGAAACCGATCTTTGTAATCTTATCATTATTATCCTTTGTGAATTTATCCAAAGTGCATAGCTTTTGAATCAATGAAACAACTTTAGTAATGATTGGGTTTAATTTATTTGTTAATTCTAAAAAGCTTTACCTTATTTTCTGCAACTTCCTGGCTGATATTTACTGTAAATTTAAATTCGTACTTCTGTTCTTCTTGTTCCTTAATCGCCTTTTCTGCATCCACATTCTATGTTTTGATGGCGCCGGTGAGAATGATAAGTTGATCCAGAATGGGGGCATTGTGATCAACATAGATGTAGGGGACTATCTGGTTTAAGGTATCCCTTGTGGTCTCTAGTACTAAGGAGTCTCGATGCTACTTTTTAAGCTTTTCTTGCAAAGCTTTCCTTTGACAAATTTCTCCATATTCTTGGAGTGATTCAAAATGTAAAGTAGTTAGATCACACTTTGGTATTTCTATGATCTCATCAAGTGTGACCTCCAACTTATTCTTATTTGTTTTCTTCTTCTTCTTTTATGATGCACCTGTATGTAAAACCATATCCAACTTCTCTACTTGGTCTGATGTGCTACTTGATGGTTTCAGTGGTGTTGTACCTTTTTCTTGTTGCTCAGTGTTTGCCTACCACTTGTCAGAGGACATCTCCTTATCTATCTTCAGTGTATCTATATAGCTTTGCCTTTGGTGTCCTTAGGATTGGTATCAATTGTCTTATCTTGCTCATCTTTCTCTTTTCGCACTTCATCTATATCTTTTATTTGTGCATCTTTTTTGGTGTTATCTCCAATATCTTTTGGTTCTTCACCGATGACTACATGTTGATCGGTTGTATCCTTCTTTTCTTCAGAGGTATCTTTTTGTTCATCATTACCCTTATCCTCAGGTATACTTGCTTCCTTCTCAGGTAACTTCTCCTTTTCTTAGATAATATTGATAGCTTGTATCAATAGTGGTATCTGTCTTGGTGTGTCTACCTGTGCTGAATCTATTGTAGTGTCTTATTCATCGGTTTGGTCCTTGACAATAGTGACATATTCATATTTTTGTATCTCATCTGTAGGATCTCCTCTGATAATATAAATAATTGTATTGTTCGGCCATGTCTCATCTACAATGTCGATTTCCTTGTTGCCTTTTGTGTTCAATGATTCTTCATTGACATCTTCATTAGTGATTCATTGATCATCTTTTTCTGTTGATTTTTGGTAAGAGCTATTTGTGGCTCAGGACTTGTATCCTTTTTAGGTATATCAAGTATCTTTCTCCATTTAGCCTTAGTCTTCTTGTCCAGTTCAAGTAGATGTCGTTCAAGCACTTGGTAGGCTCTTAACTTTGGTGAGAACCTAGTGGAGTATTTCTTCATCACTTCTTCAATATCCTCCATTTTAGATTCGGGAGGCATGACAAATACTAGGGCTCTTTCACTAATCTCTTTCTCAAAGTTTAATGCAAATGTCCATCTTGCCGATAATCTATCCTAAAGTTATTTTGGCATCTTATCTACTAATTGTATTGGAAGATATTTGAATATACACATCATTTTTATAATTGCCTTTTCTATTTTATTTTGATCCTCGGGATCCAACGTTAGCTATTTCTTAATCTTGTGATCATTGACTGATCCTGATTTGATAATTGAAGCACATACTTCATGAACAGTTTCAAGAATATTATTCTTTTCTTTTTGGACAGAGTCATGTTTTTGAGTATCTTCTATATCTTCCTTGGTTAGGATTAATTTCCTTCTGCTCTTCAGTGATTTGGTTTGTTTGGTTTGAGGTTTTCTTTTGTAGGTCCTTAATTGACTTTTATTTATTGATGAAGACCTTGCATCCTTTGCTGTCTGACTCCTGGTTCTAGATGCAGCAGTGGTCCTAGCTATCTTAGTTGGTGGAGGTAGTGGTGTATCTGACTTTGTGGACTCTGAGTCACTCTTCTTCTCACCTTCACCGAGGGGTGAATGACCCTCAGTTTCCTCTTCATTCACCGATAGATTTTTCTTCAAGTTCTTGACCATTTTGTCTTTCTTCCTATCAATCTTCTTCACAAATAAGCCATTTTAAATCCTTTCTTTGGATTCTTCATAAGTTCCAAACTTGGGTTGTGATTTGTCTAATGGCTCATTTATCAATGCCTCAATAGCATTTGATGCTTGATCTATGTTCACCTCGTAGTCAAGTGGAGCTAGCCATGTTGTCCTCGGTACATATGGCTTGATGTATGTGTAGTCAGTGTCTACCATAAAATAAATGTCAGTATTGAACTTTTCTATTAACTATTCTGGAATCCTTACCCTCTTTTGCATTCTATCTTTGAATCCAAAAAAGTATTCATCCATGATTGATTCAAAATTATCTCCTAGTGATTTGATGAACTCACTAATCTGTATGGTCACTGGTCTTGTAGTGTCACATTTGACATTTCCTATAGATGGGAAAGATTCTTGGAAATACAAGAAAGAATATGCACATAATGAGTGATCCAAACTTACAAGAGTTGGACTTTGCAGTCCTTATTGTCATCATGCTCTCATCCATTTGTGTTAACAAAAGTTCTGATAGATCCAACTACAGTCCGTTCTTGAAAATCTTGTATGCTATATCCACTGCTCTCGATGCAATAATTTTTTATCTTGCTAGCCTGAAATAACTTGTATCCTAAGACACATGCTCCAAATTTCAATTCATTATTAGTGATGGTGGATACCTTGAGTCCTTTTCCATCCCATGCAGCTCCTATATTATTCTAAATTTCAACTTTAGGCAGGTGCTTTAGTGCCTTTACCTTATCACTTATGGGATAATCGGTGACAACATGTATAACATCCCTTTTTATCAGTTTAGGCTTATCTGACCATATCTTTTGGTCATGTATCCTTCTTAGTACTAACCAAATCCATTTAGTCTTGAACTCCTTCGGGAACCATAGGGAGCCCTTTTACCTCAATGTGCTTATACTCTTCCTTGATAGTGCCATCATCGTTGCGAAGCTTCTTGAAATCTTTCTCAATTTACAGGTCTCCTATTTCTACAATCTTGCAGTGTATATATGCACGCATGTCTTCGATGAGTAAAACCCTAGCTGGTATTCTAGAGAATGCACCAACATTGTTGGGTCGTGAAGAAACCTCAGGACATATCTTGTAATGAGGTTCCTCACAGGTTGGATTCTTGATTAGGTTGATCTTATTCTTCTTATCATTCTTGAGCTTAGCGGTTCTTGATGTAGTTTCCATCGTTTCTAAAATTAGGGCTTTTTCCCGTGAATGAAAATAGAGTTCTCGGTTATCTATGTACTTACTTCAACCTCTGTAGTTATTTAGAAATCTATTTGGAGTGTTGTGAACTGGGTTAGAGTCGCTCTGCAATATGGTTGCTTTGTGCTATGGTTTCGCCTCTAATTGCTTTGTGAAAAATGAAATCCTTCCATCGTCTATTTATATACTTTGCCCTAAGTTGAGTCATTAATGCTCAACCACTTATCGGTGTGTGAAGACGGAGTCATTGGGTGATACAAAATAACATTCTCAATGGTAACGTGATGCTTCGGGGAAGCTGTCAACTTATTACATTCACCGACGGATTTCAGTCACTAGTACATTTGAGTCCTTTTTTTGACGGCTATGTGTCACAATTTTGACACTACCCTGTCGGTAAAGCGACATAGGACGGTGTTTTAGTTTTGGTGTCAGACCCACCGATAGCTCTTATGTCTGTCGTTAATGCGATGATAATAACCACCACAATAAGCACTGGCTATGCTATTTAGCATGTCGTCGTTACACTTTATGACTGTTGCAATTATGATGGGTGTGCGAGGGGTATGCTGTACATGCGACGTCTAGCTGTTGGCAATTTTTGACATCTGGTCATCGTATGTATAGCTTCAGTGTCAGTCTCTCTATTCATAATTGCGACGGTATTCTATATTACTAAAAAAAATATAATGAGCTTCGCTTTGTTTTTCACCATATGAAAATGTGCCTACAGATGAAAATGTTCAATATAATGCCTTCAGTTTTAAATGTTCAATATAATGCCTAGAAATATAAGAATGGTACAGAGGCCTTGGAAGGTATGGTAGTTGATATTACTAGTTTGATTCCTTCAAATGAATTTGTAGTGGTAATAGCCACAATTACCCTTATCTGAATAATGTACCAAAAAGTTGCAAGATAAAGCACACCTCTTTTAGGACATTGATGCTTTTCATGACAGGAAGGAGATCACTTTGATAAATGGTTATATGCATGCAATTGAACCCCAGTCCTCTAAATATACTTCTGATAAATTTTGATGGCCTTCTTCCATGTAGTCAATATCAAAAAATTAGCATCTTACTTGAATACATGCTATAAAAATAGTATGCACATTGCTGAGGTAAAGTTTGGAGAAGTAATATTTAAGATATGAGAATCATCAATGAAGATGCAAATTAAAAGAAGACTCAACATAACTATATCATGTAGGTTCAAGTTGAGAATTATATTTTCAACTGAACATGAATCTAAATTACCATTCTTCCTATAGTGTTATTTGGAGTAGGATTCAAAGTTAGTTTTAGAGTTAAGCTCTTCGTCATAAAATCGAGAAGTTTCAAATTTTCTATTTTCCAATGAGAAATCCATTTTTACAAGAATTTAATCCTAGTTACCACAATATTGTGAGTAGTTTAGCCACATATTTCACACATTCTGCAAGATCAAATTTTTTATAGATCAGTTTCATATATACACATTTGACCAATAAAATATGCTAACACAACTTTAGCTCTATAGGGGAGACAAAATTTACTAACTGCACAAAGATTTAGAGGAGTGAGTATTAAATTTGAAGATGGGTAAAATGAATGACATCAATCATATTAGAAAATAAAAAAATAAAACAATAAGAGGGGAAATAAACTGAAGTCGAGGAAATCTGTGTTTGACCAACCTTCTAAAAAATAAAGAGAAGAATTCATATTTTTATTGAAGTGAAAACCTACCCATGCAATCTAAAAAAGATTAACAATATAAAACTAAAATTATGCAAACTACAATTGTTGGGAAGAAAACTAACGGAAGATGATTTAGAACCCTATAACTAAATACAATACTGAATATTGACTCAAAACCCTATAACTGAATACAATACTGAATATTGACTTAAAACCCTACCTTTTGCTACAAATGTATCTCAATACAATACTGAATACTGACTCAAAACCCTACCTTTTGCTGCAAATTTATCTCTGCATACGAAGTATTAAATTTAATGAAATACTTGAGTAGAAGAGTACAAACCAACAAGGGTAGAAACAAAAATGACCAATAAACAAATGTAAATTACCAAGATGGAAGACAACGTCTGGAAGAGTACAAACCTGTTAGGGACTATTTGAGTCACCATGAACAAAGAAGTTTTACCCTTTGATGTTTTCCTCGAAGTCTTACCTGACCCCCCCCCTTTTTGGGAAGAAGAAGTCCAAGTTAAAAAGCTTTGAAATGTCAGTTTTCCCTCTGAACTTATTCTTTAAAGGTGTCGTGAACTCATTTCGTGAGAAGCGGTTCTCTCGGTCAAGTGTTGGTATCAAATTTTCCTTCATGAACCACTTTGAACCACTTTGAACCTCGGTTAAAAGTAGTTCAAAGTGGTTTAATCAAAATTTTTTGACCTACTTTTGGTGATTGCAGGTGGGACCCTGGACAAATCATCGAACCGCTTCGAACCTCTTTGAACCTCAGTTCAAAGTAGTTCAAAGAAATTCAACAAAGGATTCAATAAAGTGAAAAGGTGATGTGACATCTGAGTTGATGGGTGATATGACACTTATGAGTGCATCCATTGAGATAATGGTACAGCAATTTGGACAAGTAGTCAGCCATGTGGGAAGAGTTAGTTCGCAATGTGGGTTAAGGAAGATGTTCTTTCAGAAACAAACAAAGGGATAGCATTTAATATGGAAATAATGATTAAAGTGGGTTTAATTAAGTGAAGTAATGGTTAAATGTCACATCAACGGCTTCAATTTATTTTGGCTTACGCATGAAATTTAATTTTCATGCCTCAACTAATTTTCCTCGTACAATGAGTTTCTTTAAATTCCCTTTCTTCAGCTGATTTCTTCCAAATGCTAAGTTGTGGAGTCTCGACTATGGAGGATAGAAGTGTGGGTTTTTCATCTCAACAAAAAGTAGGTAATGCCCAATAAGCCCTCCATTTGCTTCACTATTTTATGCCTGGTTATCTGCTTTTCTCAAAGAATTGCAGTCTTTATTTGCTTGAGTAGAAGTAGAAAGAGATGAGGTCTAGCATGAATTTCTTTGGAAACACTGCAAGCCTAGTTTGTATAACCCCAATCATTACACACATAGATTTGTTGGGAGTTGAGGTAGAAAAACTAGTTGAAGTGTTGAAAGATTGAGTGGAAGAGGAGTATACTATAGAGTTTTTGTCGAGTGGTTTACTCCAAGCTGTTGCTTTTCCCCCAGCTGTGATATGTCTAGAGCTTATTCAACAATGCATATATTGTTATGAAGTCAAGTCTAAGGGTGTGTTGAAAAATAAGGGTAAGAGTATCTTAACCATAAACCGAGAAATGACAATCTTCGTCTTCAAAATTCTAGATGAAACTTTTGCTAGTTTTACTCCCACTCAGTCGCTTGCACAATTCTGAGAAAGGAGTGACAAGAAGCTTAGTAACATAGCCCGGAACTGGACTGTATCAAATTACAAGGGAAGTTATAGACTGCCCAAGGTTCTAACCAAGGACCATATGAAAACCCACATCCATAATATCATGGTTTTATTGCACAGAATAAGAGGTTTAGAACAAGTACTTCTCTTTAAAGATTAGATTTATCATTTCATAGAAATTCTTTTAGAAGGCAAACAAAATTGGATTGGGCTGAAATAATCATGAGCTCGCTAAGAGATCAGCTCAAACAGACACAAGCTATGTGAAAAGAATTCTATATGTCCTCCTATTTGACCTATTGCGTCACATGTACCCAAGATCTTATCAGAATCCCTTATGAACCATGGAATGGAGACATAACCATTTTTGAGTATTGCCCTCTGCTAAGGAAGGAAAAAGTCTTAGAAGAGTATAGGAGAGTTCATGACGTCTTTCTCAGGATTTTTTGTAACTAGTTAGCTGGAACCCCAGTTCAAAGAATTTTTTCAGAGGCCCAAAGGTTGGTTCAAAGTTTCATGGTTTTCTATATCCAGTTTCCTCGGTTCAGCTATCTAAGAGTCGGCGGTTTTGATGAAGAACCTCTCAAATTGCCTAGGTTCTGCTTTGATTGTTTCATCTTAGTAGAAATCTGTAGACAAATGTTCACACTAATAAAGAATAATCTACCGAAAGATAAGTGAGATATAATGTTTCCAATCAAAATTGGAAATCTGGTATGCAAGAGTATGATAGATGCATCAGTAATGGGCAGCAATTTGGTTGGCTTTCACATGCAATTTTATGAGTTAAGAAGGGGATTTGACAATAAAGGGTTTGCCATGAAGGCATTCAATTTGAAAAAATAGATGGACCTGAGCCCGCATTTAGAAGATTTATTGGAGGATATAGGAAGTGAAAGGGCAATTCAGGTAAGAGATCGTTCTAGGTTGTTGATCCCCCAAATTAGAAGTCTGCAGCTGAAGCTTGAGATATCTGATGTGATTAAACATGGGTCAGAAGTAATTGAACTTGGTTTTACTGAACCCAGTGCATAATTTCTGTCGAAGGTAGATTGGATGAGGAACAAAGAAGAAGACATCAAACTAAGAGCTATGTTCATTCTAGCCTACACGGATTATTGGCTAAAAAGAAGGAAATCAAACAAGAAGGGGATCACCTCTCCTAAAGAAACTGATGTCAAATCGATCTCCATTGAGGTCCAACTTGATCCCTCTAACATTTCTTCTCTAACTCCTCATGCAAGTAATTTTCCTTCAAATCAGAAAAGAGCTGCGCCCAACGGACATCCAACTGCACCTTGAACAAGATCTAGAACAGAACAAAGAGATTCAAAATGCAATGATGAACAAGTCTGAGGTTCAGCAAGAAGTGAATCCCACCAAGAATGTTGAAAACAGGATGGTTTCTAATCTAGTTCCTCCTTGGCTAACTAAATTGGTAAGCAAGATACGCAGTTTCAAGCCTATTTATTTACCAGTTAAAGATATTTTTACTAGATATGCCGCTCGTACCACAAAGATGAAGAAAGCCAAAAGCAATGCAAGGTTAATTATAGACCCCGTAATAGGCAAAGTGACTGTTGAAATAGCTACTATCAAATAGAAAGAAGGTATTCTTGAACCTGCAGCAGAAGATTTTGAAATTACAAAAATGGAATTCGGGGTGCTAAATAGAGATACTCGAGATCATATTTTCAAGTTCTCAGTAGATCATATGCTTGGTCAGTCTCAGAAGGATGGAAAGGAGAAGTGGGAACTCAAACAACTTGTCATAATGATGGCCGAGTTCCTTAGTTCACTCAATGAGGTTGGGGCCCTGCCTCTAGCCCAATCTCCACAAGATTTTGACCCTAACTTTGTAGATAGAAAACAAATGCTGAAGCAAATGCATCAAGGTAGAAATTTTATGATGGCTATGAGAAACTGGGTTGGTGGCATCATTTTAGAAGGAAATAATTTTGTTCAGGAGTTTGTAGCAGCCTTTGCAGACGAAGAAGCTTTGATTGGGGAGATTAATACCTTGATACCAACTTGGGAATCATATGAGGAAAAATGTGCTACTGTTATGTCTAGAATTATTGAGATAGAAGGATATGGGGTTGAGAATTTCCTAGCAGAGAATCCTATGAAACTTATAGATGCCTGTATGCTCTTCATTCTCAAGAGGAATATGAATTGGAAAAGTGGCCTGTTTAAAGCGGTGATCTCAAGCTTGCATGCCATAGAGAAAGAGGTCAAGGAAATGCATACTAATGCACTGAAAGACTTTAAAGTTGTGAACCCATCGGGTATACTTCAGTTCACCGAGGGAAATATAGATGCAGAAGCTATGACCAAGAGTTTTGGAGATGCAATGAATGATATTAAAGAAAAAGAGGAGATTACAGCCAAAGATTTCACTAGGTTTGCTAATGTGGAGTCCATGCTATACATGAATCGAGGGAAGTTACCTAGATAGTTAGAGAGGGTCTAGAACTTCAAATGAGAAAAGAGCACATGTCACATGAACCTAAACACTGTGAAGAACCTCCACTCTTAGCCGATCCAGGAGCTCGTGAGCACTTTCCAGAGCTAGAAGCTGGTCCGAGGAGCCATGTCTGGAGATAATAACTGAAGACACATGATTATGTGACAATTTTCATGCCTATATTTGGGGAATTTTTTTTTATGTTTTAACTGTTGTCAAAAAAACTTTTAGTCTATCTATTTTACTGGTCTGAAACCATTTCTTTTTGGTTAGGTTGAGAGGCCAGGTTTTAAGGGAAACCTCTCGAACCTGTTAAACTATATAAGCTGGAACATGATACTGGGAAAAGGATGATGAAATTTTGGAATCTATTAGACTTAGATCAACATTTTCTGATTTCGTTAAGATTTTACATATTTTCTATGGGAATTGAAGAGAAAGATATTTTTGGATCAGACTAATCTCAGACTTAGTTTTGTGTGATCATGTTATTCTGACGCATGTTAAATTTAAATATGTGAATTTAGATTTATGACATATTGATTACTTTGTGAATTGGTATATCTCTCGAAACTGGTTTATAGTAAATGCATGGTATTTATCTGTCTCTCTAAACAATTCCCTTCCTTATTTCCATTCAAGATTACTGTTTTCCAAATCAAAGAAGCTGTTCCTTTCTTTTTTGTTGTTATTTATTCCTTTTTTATGATTTTACCTCAATACCTAAGAGTATTTGAGTGATCTTTATGTGCTTTCGGGTTAAAAGTACAGTCATTGGTTTTAATTTTAGATTTTCAGTTGATATTTCTGATAGGGAGTTGTACCTCAAACAATTCAGAGGGAAGCAATAATCTCATGCTTGCCCAACTATTGTAGGATAGTTTGTTTCCCCAGAGGCATAGAGTTAGTATAACTTGCAATTAACATGGAGACAAATCTGTTCACCAACAGATTTTTGGCAACTCTACTTGGGAGTGCACTATCAGAAAGATAGTAAGTAGTTGCATGTTCCATGAATGAATAAAATATGGTGTTGTTGGCTGTTGTTATTCATGGGAAGGAAAAAGTTCCCTTGGTGTTGCAACCTGATTTGTTTTTCTTAGATACCCAAGAAGATATAATAGCAGATCTTAATTCCTTGGCACGGAAGTTGAAGGAGAGAAATCAATAGTACCAGCAAGTCTGACTTGTCATTGAAGAAGAAGAAGAAATTGGGGAGTGTTTGAGGGGACTTCCCATTTCTTAGGAGGCCATGGTTGTGGACAAAGTGGCAGAAGGTCGTTAAAAGAAGTTAGGCAGGATCTTGATAGGCAAAACTGGCAGAGAAAAGATACACGAGAGGTGATCGGAGAAAAGGTTTAATCGATGCAGATTTTGAAGCTTTGAAGAATTTGAGATTTTCCCCTAACTTTAATACCCCAAAGGAAAGAAGGACCAAGACCTCAAGTAGACCCCCTTCACCTCCTAGTAGGCCCATCATATCAGCAATTGTCCAAGCTGTCATCCCACCAGGTACTGTAATACCCTTGGTTATAAATACTTAACCTTTAAAATTCCAACCTCCACTCATGGCCACTAATCAGCCCTGGGGCCAAAATATAGGCCCTTTGAACTTAGGAGTCAATGCACCCGCTGCCCTTCTGAAAGGAGCTAATCATTTTTTTCCTAAGTTTAATGGAGACAAAAATAATACAACCGGAGATCATTTGAGTGCTTTTCATATGGCATGAGGTATTCTCTGTGTTCCCACTCAAGAGGTCACTATGAGGCTTTTTGTAAGAACTTTGACTGACGCAGCAGCTAAATGGTTCAACCATTTACTTCATGGTTCTATTACAATCTTGGATGATTTGAAGGATGTGTTCATAGCAAGGTTCAAGACTCCTGATAATGAGATCTGCTTCAATAGAGCCAGCTAAAGAAAGAGATGCATGAACCTATGTGAGAGTTTGAGGCTAAGTTTAACAGGATTTTGCAAAGGATTCCTACCAACTCTGCCCCTAGTGATTAAAATAAGAAAATATTCTTTCTCAATGCAGTAGCTCCTGATATAGTCTTTCACCTATTGAAGGATGGAGCAGCCAATTTGAATGCTGCACAAAGATAAGCCATTGAACTTGAGGATACATTCATCATGGCAGGAAAGTGGAAAAGAGAAGTTCAGTCCATAGGTCCCTCCTCATTAGCTACAACTGATCCTTTATTGCAGAGGTTGATGAATGATATGGCGATGCTTAAAAGACAAAAAAACAAGTCAAGTTCCCCGTATCAATCTCCCTATCAAGATGTGAACTGGAAACAATTCGGTCAGGCCCATGGTAAATTTCCACTCTTAACGGGCTCGCAACCTTGGTTGAACTTTGAAAAAGCACCTAAGGAAACCATGTGTTCCTTCCATTTGACAACTCACCATGATGGGGAAACTTGTCTAGTTTGGCTCAGATGTCTTCAACTAAATTCAACCAAAGATACTATTGGGATTGAAGAATACAGCGAAGAAAAATCTTGTTCTAAAATAGGACAATCAAGTTCCTTTTTTCTAGAGTATGATTCTGACTCTGAAAGAGGCAGAGATGCACTGGCGACTCTGCAAGACCCTTCGTGTGCATTCCTCACCAGAAATGAGAAGAATCAAAAGTTTACTCCTGGCACGGGTACGTCTGATGCCTTTCCAAGGAATGAAGAAGCTAGAACTGGTGAGCCCTCTTCTACTCCAAAAAGCTCAGGGATTAGAATCTTGTAAAAAGGTAATGTTGTTCCTACTCCTCCTGCCTTTGATTTTGTTGAATTTTGCAAAACAAATTCCATTACCATCTCTCCAACTGAATATTTGAAAATGAATCCTAAAGAGTTAGATAGATTAGTTAAATATGTGAAAGGAGATTCTAGTCCAAATACCCAACCAAGTAGACCACTTATTGGAAAGAAAACCATTGTGGAGGAACCCCCTATTTTTGTGTCTAAAGATACCCCACAGATACCGAATGATTTCCCTTATGTTAACTCTTTAGAGAATGAGATAGAAGAAAAGAAGCTAAATCCTTTTTCCATTTCCTTGCTTATGAATGGACAGAAAATCAGTAATTGTATCATTGATTCCGGGGCCTCTGACAACATAATGCCTACTTTGGTGGCCAAAGCCCTCGGCCTTACCTTGACCAAAAATTTTGATCAATGTTACTCTATGGATGGGAAACAAGTACCTTTGATGGGGCAAGCGAAAGATGTCCAAGCTATCCTCGATGTGTGTCCAAATAAACGGTTAAAGCTGACAATCCTAGTAGCTGACATTCATGCTAGTTACGATATGTTACTGAGTAGAACTTTATATAAAGACATGGGAGGCGACATAAAAATGGATTGGTTTGAAGTAGCTATTCCAGTAGGCAATAAGAGGATAAAACTTGAGCTAGAATCTAAAAATAAATACACTATGGTCCCCTCAGATAACCCCAAAGCTCAGATCCTCTTTCAAGAATGTCATTTCGGTAATTATGTAGTTTTATCTAAAGATGGAACTAAACCTATTGCTGCTGAACCAGAAAATGATGATTTGTGGAAAATGGAGTTCGATGGTAGCTATTCTAATTCTAGATCAGGAGCCAAAGTAGTACTTTTCCCCATGTTGGGGAGTGCATCTCCTTTTCTTTTAAGCTAGATTTCAGAAATACTAATAATACAGCTGAATACGAAGCACTACTGTTAGGTTTGGAAGATGAAAAACTAAGACGGGTTAAGGAGTTGATTGCCTGAGGAGATGCTGATCTAATTGTGAAACAACAAAGGGGACAGTTCTCAGAAAAAAATGAAAAGTTAAAACACTATACGAATTTAGTATGGGATGAGCTCGAATCTTTTGATGCTTTTCTATTGAGTTCATACCCAGAGCTTTGAATACTAAAGCATACTCCTTAGTAGTTTTGGCTTCACTACTTTTTCCACATCCAGATTTGAAAACTAAGAGCTATAGAATTGAAATGGTATACCAACCCAAAGTACTAGATAATGTAGAGCATTGTCAAGTATTTGATGGTGATTCCTAGCTCAGAGATTTTTTGGAGTGTATTAACAACTTTGCAAATGTCTATTTTGAAGGATCAGAGAATGAGTGCAAGGAAACCTGTGAAGGTTTAGTGGAAGATGACAGAATCATACATCTCAAAGGAAATAAAATCCCTAAAGGATTGGTCTCTTTAGAAAAGATATTTCAAAGAAAAGATGATAGTATAGTTAAAGAAAAAGTACCTCGATCTCATAATCCTAAGGAATATGATAAAATTAATATAGGTGATGATATTGATCCAAAATGGATTCCTACAGGGAAGACTTGTTCCCAATAGGAAAGAGATGACCTTAAGAAACTATTAACAGAATATAAATATTTTTTTACTTGGGGATACGAGGATCTTAAAATTTTTAGAGGTGGCCAATTTAGACACCACATTCCTTTGAAAACAGATGCTAAGCCTTTCCTCTAGAAATTGAGAAACTACAATCCGAAAGTATCTGAAGCCATATTAAAAGAAATGGAAAAGATGCTGCAAGATAGAATTATCTATCCTATTCATCACTCAACTTGGATCGCCAATATAGTTTCTATAAGGAAAAAGATGGTGAATTTAGGATTGTGTAGATTTCAGGAATTTATATCAGGTCAGCCTCAAAGACAATTATGTGTTGACAGTGATGGAAAGTGTGCTTCAGGCAGCATCAGGATCAAAAGTAATGTCTATGCTAGATGGTTATTTTGGATATAAATGAATTAGTGTGGCAAAAGAGGACCAGCATAAGATGACCTTTATAACACCTTGGGGTACTTTCACATACAACAGATTGCCATTTGGGTTAATCAATCCTGGTGCCACTTTTCAGACGGCAATGAATTCTTCATTTGGAGATCTTTACAATAGGATTATTGTGATTTATCTGGATGATTTGACCATATTTTCACAAAGTAGGAGTTGTCATCTGAAGGATATTGAGACAGTATTATAGAGGTGTAGAAGTCATGGCATATCCCCGAATCCGAAGAAGTCAGTCTTCTTTGTCAAAGAGAGTAAGATGTTGGGACATATTGTTTTGAAGAAGGGTGTCAAGATTGATCCAGGTAGAGTCAGGGCTATTTAATAACTCAGCTTACCATCTAGCCAAAGTAGCTTGAAATCTTTTTTTGGCCAGATAAACTTTTTAAGAGATTTTGTCCTTGAATTTTTAGAAATAACTAAGCATATGATAGATATGTTAAGTGATAAGGTTCCCTTTAAGTGGAATGAAGAAGGGAAGGGAGATTTCAATGAGGTTAAAGTAGAAATAGCTCAAGCTCTAGTCTTGGTAAGCCCAGATTTTAAAAAGGACTTTAATATCTACTATTATGCATCAAAAAATACTCTATCTGGTATTTTAACACAGAAATATGATATGGGACGGGAGGAACCCATTTCTTTCACGAGTAATCCGATGAAGAAACATGAAATAAAGTACTCCCAAATTGAGAAACATGCCTTTGCTATAGTAAAGGTAGTAAAACAATTCAGATATTACATCTTACACTCCCATACTACGGTATATGTTCCAGAGATGGTGGTCAAAAGTGTCTTGACTCAGAAAGAAATAGGAATGAACAATAGAGTAGTGTGGATAGCCAAAATTTAGGAATATGACCTGACCATCAAGCCAACTAATTGGGTAAGGGGACGAGGATTATGTAAACTTTTGGCTAAAGATAGAGGATCGGCAACAGAAGAAGCTAATGAAACCCCTATAGTACTGCTGGTAAGTTTAACTGACCCATGGTTTTCAAATATAACATACTTTCTCACCTATGGGTAATGCCCTGAATATTTAAATACTCGAGAAAAGCATAACTTAAAATTGAAGGCTTCTAATTATGTCATGTCGCAAGATGTGTTGTATAGAAAGAGCATTGATGGGACTTTCCTGAGGTGTCTAAACGTCGCACAACAGAAAGAACTGCTAAGAGATTTCCATGATGAAGCTTGTGGGGGACATTTTTCCTCTACTATTATAGCTTACAAGATTCTATGGAATCATTTCTATTGGCCAGGAATGTTCAAGGACGTGTATCACTATGTTAAGAATTTTGAGAAATGTCAGTTATTTACTGGGCGCCGACAACTTGCAGCATTACCTCTCAAGATTGTGATTGTTGAAGAAATTATTAAATAATGGGGTATAGATTTTATTAGGCCTTTATATCCCCCATCTAGTGTAGGGCATGTATACATTCTAATAGCTACTGATTACTTCAACAAGTGGGTGGAAGCGGTCCCAACCAAAAATGCAAACTCTCAGGTTGTATGTGATTTTATATTGAACTATATCTTTATAAGGTTTAGGATCCTAGTAAAGATAGTGGTGGATAATGCTACATACTTTTCTTTGGAAGAGATTTCAATTTTTTTTTATGAACATGGGATATCACTAGCTCACTCATCAGATAATCCTCACGATTGGCATAGGAAGTTATATGAAGCATTATGGGCAGATAGAACTTCTCCAAAAAGGGCTATAGGCATGTCCCCTTTTGAGCTTGTGTATGGGATATGAGCTCATGTGTCCTTACCTCTGGAATTATCCACATCTAAGATGAAAGCAGTAATTGAAGATCAATATTTCCAAAGTTCACTGGAGAAGCACATCATGTACATGAATAAACTGGAAGAGGAAACAAATGACTTAGTGGATCATATTATAGAGCATCAACTGAAAGTCAAGAAAATTTTTGATATGAGGGCTCGTACTAGGAAATTCATGGAAGGAGATGAAGTTCTTTTATGGGATAAAAGGAAGGCACCCAAAGGTTCACATGGGAAATTTGAATCTTTGTCGAAAGGCCCATTTATTATCATAGAAACAATTGGTTCTAGTGCTTTTCCTTTGTCTTACCCAGATGGTGTCAGTATTCCTTTCACCTACAATGGGCAGGACCTGAAGTTATTCAAGTTGTGATGGTGTTCCCAGGTACTTTTGTACATATTAGTTAGTTACCTTTGCTTTCTTTAGTCACTATTTGGTTGTTTTGTCCTTTTTCCCCTTCGTGTTCTAGTTTTGTGAAACCAGTATCTAGAGTTCTCTACAGTTTTGACAACTTGCAGTCCCCATACAGAGCCAGTGTTAGGGCCTATTTGAGTTACCATGATCAAAGAAGTTTTACCCTTCGATGCTTTACTCAAAGTCTTACCTAATTCCCCCCCCTTTTTGGGAAGAAGTCCAAGTTAAAAATATTTGAAATGTTAGTTTTCCCTCCGAACTTATTCTTTAAAGGTGTCATGAACTCATTTCGTGAGAACCGGTTCTCTCGGTCAAGTGTTGGTATCAAATTTTCCTTGATGAAATACTTTGAACCACTTTGAACCTCGGTTAAAAGTAGTTCAAAGTGGTTCAATCAAATGTTTTTGACCTACTTTCGGTGATTGCAGGTGGGACCCTGGACACGTCATCGAACCACTTCGAACCTCTTTGAACCTCAGTTCAAAGTAGTTAAAAGTAGTTCAACAAAGGATTCAATAAAGCATGAAGGTGATGTGATGTCTGAGTTGATGATTAATATGACACGTCAGAGTGCATCCACCGAAATAATGGTATGACAATTTGGACAAGTAGTCAGCCACGTGGGAAGAGTCAGTTGGCAATGCGGGTTAAGGCAGATGTTCTTTCAGCACGAACAAAGGGATAGCATTTAATATGGAAATAATGATTAAAGAGGGTTTAATTAAGTGAAGTAATGGTTAAATGTCACATCAACTGCTTTAATTTATTCCAGCTTGCGCACAAAATTTCATTTTCATGCCTCGGCAGATTTTCCTCGCACAGTGAGTTTCTTTAAATTCCCTTTCTTTAGCTCATTTCTTCCAAATGTTAAGTTGTGGAGTCTCGGCTGTGGAGGACAGAAGTGTGGATTTTTCATTTCAATAGAAAGCAGGTAACACCCAATAAGCCCTCCATTTTCTTCACTATTTTATGCCTGGTTATCAACTTTTCTCAAAGAATTACAGTCTTTATTTTCTTGAGTAAAAGTAGAAAGAGATGAGGTCTAGCATGCATTTATTTGGAAACATTGAAAGCCTAGTCTATAGAACCCCAATCATTACAGAAACAAATTTGTTGGGAGTTAAGGTAGAAAAACTAGTTGAAGTGTTGAAAGATTCAGTGGAAGAGGAGTATACTGTAGAGTTTTTGTCCAGTGGTTTACTCCAAGCTGTTGCTTTTCCCCTAGCTGTGATATGTCAAGAGCTTATTCAATAATTCATATATTGTTATGACGTCAAGTCTAAGGGTGTCTTGAATAATGAGGGTAAGAGTATCTTAACCATAAACTGAGAAATGATAATGTTCATCTTCAAAATTCCAGATGAAACTTTCGCTAGTTTTATTTCCACTCAGTTGCTGGCACAGTTCCAAGAAAGGAGTTACAAGAAGCTTAGTAACATAGCCCGGAAGTGGACTGTATCAAATTACAAGGGTGGTTCCAGACCTGCCCAAGGTTCTAACCAAGGACCATATGAAGAACCACATCCATAATATCATGGTTTTATTGCACAAAATAAGAGGTTCAGAACAAGTACTTCTCTTTGAAGATTAGATGTATCATTTCATAGAAATTGTGTTAGAAGGGAAACATACTCTAGACTAGGTTGAAATAATTGTGAGCTCACTAAGAGATCAACTCAAACAAGCACAAGCTATGCGAAAAGAATTCTATATGTCCTCCTATTTGACCTATTGCCTTGCATGTAGCCAAGATCTTACCAGAATCCATCATGAACCATGGAATGGAGACATAACCATTTTTGAGTATTGACCTCTCCTAAGGAAGGACAGAGTCTTAGAAGAGTATAGGAGGGTTCATGATGTCTTTCTCAGGAAATTGTGTAAGCAGTTAGCTAGAACCCCAGTTCAGAGAATTTTTCCAGAGGCCCAAAGGTTGGTTCAAAGTTTTGGGAGTTTCTATATCCATTTTCCTCAGTTCACCTATCTAAGAGTCGTCGGTTTTGATGAAGAACCTCTCACATTGCCTAGGTTCTACTTTGATTGTTTCATCTTAGCATAAATCTATGGACATAATGTTCACATGATCACATGATGATTTTCATGCCTATGTTTGGGGCATTTTGTTTATGTTTTAACTGTTGTCGAAAAAACTTTTGCTGTATCTGTTTTACTGGTCTAAAACCGTTTCTTTTCGGTTTGGTTGAGAGGCCAAGTTTTAGGGGAAGCCTCTCAAACCTATTAAACTATATATGCTAGAACATGATATTGGGAAAAGGATGATGAAATTTTGGAATATGTTAGACTTAGATCGACATTTTCTGATTTTGTTAAGATTTTACATATTTTCTATGGGAATTGAATAGAAAGATATTTTATGATTGGATTAATCTTAGACTTAGTTCTGTGTGATCAT
This sequence comes from Thuja plicata, assembly GCA_018584345.1. Lineage (NCBI taxonomy): Eukaryota > Viridiplantae > Streptophyta > Pinopsida > Cupressales > Cupressaceae > Thuja > Thuja plicata. The sequence continues at coordinate 2,215,295 of MU224472.1, forward strand.
GTTAAATTTAAATTTGTGAATTTAGATTTATGACATATCGATTACTTTGTGAATTGGTATATCTCTCATTACTGGTTTATAGTAAATGTATGGTATTTATCTGTCTCTCTAAACAATTCCCTTCCTTATTTCTGTTCAAGATTACTATTTTCAAAATCAAAGAAGCTGTGCCTTTCTTTGTTGTTGTTCTTTATTCTTTTTGTCTGATTTTACCTCAATACCTAAGAGTATTTGCGTGATCCTTATGTGCTTTCAGGTTAAAAGTACAGTCGTTGGTTTTAATTTCAGATTTTCTGTTGATATTTCTAATAGGGAGTTGTACCTCAAACAATTCAGAGGGAAGCAATAATCTCATGCTTGCCCAATTGTTGTAGGATAGTTTGTTTCCCAAGAGGCATAGAGTTAGTATAATTTGCAATTAACATGGAGACAAGTCTGTTCACCAACAAGACCTAACTAAGTAATCCATATGCAATGCAACATTTTGAAAACTAAAATGAAAATATGATAAAATGAACTAACCTGAACATCATATTTATGAATTATTTTGTTGGCAATTAGAGGTGCTGAATGGAGCAAACCAAAGTCTTCCACCTGCAAGGAAATACATAAATCAACACACACAATCATAGAAATAATGCCCACATGATGCAACCACTCCGCAAAACAGGCATAGTCAGCTACAAAAAAATGTAAAAGGGAAAACAAAAATACAATCAATATTATATAAAAGGGAAATGAAAGGTCCGGATTTTTCCAATCATCTTGCCACCATATTGAACATTTCAAACCATTGATGTTAAAGTGAAAATTTTTTCTTAAGAGAAGGAACGCCTTCGGCGGATTAAAACTAGTTTCGTAAAGAGATGCAAACTATGTAAAATATTGGTAAGGGGTGGCAAGATCAAGGAAGAACTCAAAAGTACAAGACCTAAGGGCCAGACCTAATTCCTCAAGGGATCACCATAGATGGCCTTGCCTATGTAACTCACAGGGACATCGTAGTTTGGGTTTAACTTTAGAAATAGTCTTTTAAAGGATGGTAGAATTGGTTATGCAACCCCTCTTTAGGGTAGAGTCCCCACACAGTGTCTCCATTGGTTGTCACCCAATTAGGTGAACAAGGATGAGATCCTAATTATATTCTACCTACAAATAAGTTATATGTAGACCTCCTCATAAGGTTACCTACCCAACGGTTCATAACTACGATGGAGAACCAATTCTTGTAA
>MU224472.1:2225872-2239216 GCA_018584345.1 Thuja plicata
TAACAAATAAAAGGGTTAAATTAAAAACATATTATCATAATTGGGGTTAATTTAAAAACATATTATCATAATTGTTACAAGCATTTCAGTACTTTAAAAAACATAAACGTGACACTCTTTACCTTGTGCAACTACATCTTCTTGCCTAGCAGCTTGAACCTCAACACGCTCATCGGGAACCTCTACATTCCCTGCAACTACAATACAAAATGTTTTATTAATCCAAACACATTATAATTAAATTATTATTACTACACCAAATTCAATTTAAAATGTTTACTTGTATTAATAAATCAATAATAAAAATTCGAATAGAAAATGTATACCTTGAGTACTACAATGCACATCTGAATCGACGCCTTTGTCATGCTCGGATGGTGTTTCAAGATCGGCAAACTGCATTCCAATGTAAATAATTAGTGCATTTATCAACAATATATAAATATATAAATACAAGACAAATATTGAGAAATGCTAATCATTCAATTTAATACATATAAATATAATCAATTTAAAGTTTTAAACAAATATATTCACTTTATGTTGGAACTTAACATCCAATACAGTAACTGGTAAAGTATTCAACTTGAAATAAAAATCAATTGTCTTATTTACCTCTTCGACAGATCCACCAGAAGAAACTTGCACACTCTTTGATTGGTATAGTTCAGCCACGACTATATAGCCTTGTTTGTAGCCTACTTTCTTGTCCTGTTCTGAAATCTTTTTTTTGAACTCTAAGCCCTACATTTTTATTGTCGTGAATTTCATGAAAACTAAATTGATTACAATTTATAAATATTTGCATACAATTTTTCATTTACTATTAGTTATAATTTGTGTAGCAAGTTTTGAATATCCACCCGAGTCGAGCTTGTGTTGCCCGCGCTTTTGTTTTCTTGCTTTTATTGCCTTTGATGTGTCAGGCAACCTGTGTGATGTTTGAAATATGTTAGATCACATAATTACAAAGAGTAAATAGTACATAATTTCATTACTAATATTATCACGTACCTTCTATCCTTAGGTGATATTATTTGTCCATCATGTCTTGCGCGTCTCTCAAGTGCATCCTTTTTAAGATTCTCCCACTCATGAACAGGAACATAGCGGGACCGCTCATAATAATGGTTGCATTTTATTTTGGTCCTGTAGTTGTCCCAAATATATTTTAAAGTTTTCCCCACTTTCTCAAGGAGCTTAAGTCTTTGAAAGGCATTGGGTCCAAAAAGTGTTATCATAGAGTCAATGAGTTTATCCTTTAACAGTTTATCTTGTGATTTCCACCTTTTAAGAAAAAAAAAACTGTTAGATTCATAAATGAAGTGAAGATACCTATTAATATACTTGAAGAAAGGGATGAAAGATAATCTAATCTAGCAATGAAATAAAAATATGGTCAGCCCGAAAATGTGCAAACATTCATCATTAAGTTTTTCATAAAACATATTATTCCCTGCAAAATAATAACGAGATTATTAGTTATTACAAGGGACTGCACAGGGGGTTAGTCAATTACATAATGAGTATAAGATTGTATAGTAAAAGAAAGGATCAATCTTTAAAGTACCTGGAAGCTGGGCTACTCTCATGGGAAGTCCATCTTCAATGTTCACGAGCAATTGATCACACTTCTTTATTGTTCCCGTACATTCGACACGAGTACATCAAGGAATTTGGTCATCGCCTCCTACATAAAATGAATCCAATATTACAAAATATCCCAGTGAAATAAATACATGATAAATGAGAGAGAAAAAGATGAATCTACTTACCAATAATAGGTGTTACCATCGCATCTGTCGCCATGCTATGTGTTTCCGACATTGCAGCCGGTAGTACCTCTGTGGTTTTGATCCTTGTAGCAGGCGGTGTAGTGAACATAGGATCAATAGTATGTGCTGAAAAATAAGATTGTTAGAGCTATTAAAAAAAAATTGTTCGAGAAAAACACGAGTGGAGGATAGAACATGCTATCTACTTGAACCGCTTAGTGAAGTATTTGCATCTGGGGCACGACCCTTGAATGTTTGTAGCATCCTCTGTAAAAATAACACATGTATTTTAGTTAATGACAGAAATAAAAGAGCATACTATAAAAACCATTATTGAACTTTTGCTATAATTAAAAACTGCATTGATACTTGATAATTCTGAACACGGTTAGCCAACTCTTCAACTCTCATCATCATTTTAGGAGTCTAAGGTTGAATACCTAACAATCAAGTTAAATCTCTTGAAGTTGCACGAAGGACCTTTTGCACTGCAACCACAGGAGCATCTTATGAAAAATCAACAAGGAATGGATCCTGCTCATCCTGCGACTCCTCATGGACTACTTGTTCCTTTCCCTTTTCCTGATCAACACTCATTTGTGAGAACAATATTATTAGAAACTTTATTTAAAAGCAATCCAAAATAGTAGTTAATAATAAAACATAACAAAAATTACGCATTAACATTTTTCTTGTATGTGCATTTGTACAACAACAATCAGTTTTACCTGTCGGGAAGATGATGTCCCATGAGAACCATCATCATCATGTATATAGTGTGGCTGTTGATCCATTCTATAGCCCTGTATCTCAAAAATTAAAAATCATTGAGACATGTTAAAACACATGTGTTCTTATGCTACGTTACTTTGAATAAAAGACAATTATCAAAATACTTCAATTAAAAGAAGAGATAGTTTTTTAATTTTTAAACAATTTTAAATGGTGCATAGTGCGTACCACCTCGTCCATGATAGTGGGTGTTTTTGTATCTATGCGATTCAAATTGTAATCGACAAGCAGCGCTTCGCCTCCACGTATTGATGTGACCGCACATAGAAATACATGATTTCCCTCGCATGCCTCAAATATGCAATTGGGTTGCTTCTTAGTTGACTCAAGTCATGTACTATTTACAGAACCTACAATACTCCCTGATGCTTTTGGCCGTCCATCAATATATATAGCTACTGTTTTAATTTTTTCACTGACTTTTTGTTGTATATAATTTTCCGCTAGTCCATACATACACATACTTTTTTATATCTAACAATGTGCATCCAACTACTGTAATCATAACAAGGGCCGACATACTCCATCAATTCGACAACTTTGTTATATGAGACCTTTATGCCATCCATGGAAAATAGGCCCAAACCATGTAATGAAGACGGTGTTATGAGATATATCCTCTCTCTAACACAAAAATAAGTATTTATTGAAAGAAGTACATCGGGGACCCATTGTTTATGTAGATGTTTGTACCTAAAGGGCACCTAAGAGTTGCCTTTTCTCTCATCATCATAAGAACACGACCCCCCTTGAGCAAGAAAAAATTCCATGCATTTAATGAATTTCTTTCTGATCTTTTGACCTCGAGTCAATCTCCTTGATTCAGACATACTAAATGTCTCACTTTCTTCTTCCATTCCTAGAGTTTCCTCGCTCAAGAAAGACAAATCTGAAAAATACCTATTTGCTGGTACCTGCACTTCATGAAATGAGAGAGGTAGAAATGAGAGATATATTTTACAAATGGTAAAAGATATTAATCTCTATGGGGTGTATTGACTTATACCTGACAATCCATGAGACTGTGTGGGATACCTGACAAAATATAATAGTTATATAATCACACAAACATAGTTCACTCCATAGTTTTTATTACATCTTGTGAAGGACATTATACATTGTTAAAATTATCGATTTATAATTTCAGAATTAGCTTAGTCCATTGCAGGAAACAAAGAGAATCCCATGTGATTTAACATCATTGATGTGCAAGGAAATAGAAAATTATCAGAAGCAAATCTCATAAGATAGTATTTTGATTAAATGCATTGATATACAAAAATACCCCAAAAAATGATAAAGAAAGGTAATTTGCTTAATCACGTCTTAACAATCTTAACTAGTGAGGTTGTTTAAGCATATAGATATTAAATACACTCTTTTAATTAGAATGAAATTTGTCTTAACAAAAGATCAAATATATAAGTAGGACATATAAACCAAGGTGAATAAGAGTAGTTAGATATTCACGCTAAAACCAAAAATGCCATTAATATGAAACCCTAAGCATATTAATGGAAAAAGTGCAGATTTCAACCTAAAACAATTGTTAAAACATGCCAAACATCTTGCATAATTATACATTTCATTCATGTCATTGATATTCTTCTTCATCCATCTCATCATCAAGATCATCATCGTCGATGACATCATCGCCACCACTATCATCGTCACCATCAGCATCATCATCATCATCGTCATCATCCTCCTCATCATCATCGTGATCAGTAAAAACATCATCGTCGTCTTCTTCTTCATATTCTTCCTCGACTAAATCTTGATCGTGATCATCATCTACATCATCTTCCAGTTCTTCCTCTTCCTCAGTATCTTCTTCTTCCATCATATTATACTTTATTGGCCTTCCTCTTGGATCATGTCTAACAACAAATGACCAACCTGGTTTATGTGGAACCTTTTGAGAAAAATACCTTCTCACATTGGCTTGGAAGAACATAGGGCTCTTCCCCAACTGGCTCAAACAACCTTGTATTAATCATTGGAAATCCACTGTCATTTTCAATAACAGTTCTATCAGGATCATTTTGATTGAGACATAGTCTATACCATTTCATGACGAAGAGAACTAATTTGAAGGAATTAAAGTCACAGTCAAGTATATCAACCAAAATACCATAGTATCGATTTTGTGACTCTTGAGGATGTAAGTCATTTCTAGATGAAATATTGGTCACTTGGAAGACTGCACTTATCCAAGAATCACAAGTTCTCTTCATTTCATCTATCTTTTTGACGTGAAATTTATAACCATTGCATAACATAGCCTTGTGGTGTTTCACCTACAATAATGTCAAATGTGTATAAATTATTGCATCACGAGTTGATAAACATGCAATTGATTAACAAATTTATAAGTACCTGGTGATCTCTTAAACCATATGCTAAATCTATTTACTTTTGTGTAACATTGGGATGTCCATTAGGATGAGCTTGTATAACCAATGAAGACACAAATTCCCATTTTAATCTATGACCATAATGTTGAAATCGATCAATCCATACTGTCATCCAATCTTGATTGTTTGCAATAAACAAATGTATTGCATCCCACTCTTTAGCAACTGTACAAAATTAAATAGATCACTTACAACAGATTTATTTTAAAGATTAAGAATTAATTAACTATAATAGCATCTCATAATTTATTACCTTTTAGTTTCCTAAATCTTACGTTTCCCACCAAGTACTCCCCTTCAAATTTTTTAATGGAGTCGAGATCCCAAATGCTATCTACATGGGTCTTTGCTGCAAGAATAGGAAGATATTGAGTAACGTAGACCATCATCTGGTATACCATATATCCCTCAACCATGGAACCCTTGGGATGTGCTCTTTGTCATACCAAATCCTTCAAAAATTTCAAGTGTCTCTCAACCATCTACATTGACATAGGTTGTACAGGTCCACACAATTTAATCTCCTCAACTTGTCGTATGAGGTAGTGTTCTTGTGCATTGAAAAAGGTTGAAGGTAAACACTTTTGCATTTCACACATTAGACGAGGAATTCTTTTCTTCCAATATTTAATATCTTCTTTATGTATTTCTTTAGATGAAAACCACCTACAAGGGATTCAAGACACAAAAATATATAAATACAAGACTTTCCAATATATTACTTGTTTGATATTATTTTTTGATATATTGAACAAATATCACTGCTTACCTCATGTATTTTCCAAGATCATATATCACTTGTTTGATATTATTGTCGAAGCTCTCTGGGAGCGATAGGGGTAGCAAATACTGCAACAATTGTCAATTGATCATTGCATACAATGAAAATTGAATGCAGTTACACAAATATATTGTAAATGCAAAAGACTGTGACTTACTTTGATGAAGGTATGTCAATCATGTGTTTTCATCCCTGACCCAAAATCACTCTTCTTACATATGAGATTGCTTATATTCGCAGCAAATCCTGTAGGAAATCAAATTTTTTGTATGACTTCGTTTATGGCATTACTTTGTTGCTCTGTTAATAACCAAGGAAGAGCACTTTCATTAATCCGGTCTCCATTGCTATTTGATAAAATGATATTTTCCATTGAATGATTGGAATCATGAATGTCACTACAAATTTTGCCAAGTTTTTCTTTGTCACATCTTCCATCCAATATTTTCCACAGTGTCCCTGTTACATTCTTTTCAATATGAATAGTATCAAACATATGCAGAATTTGTAGTTGTTCATAGTAGAGCAGCCTACTAAATTCTCTGGGATAACATTTTAGTCCCTTTAGAAGCTGGTGAATGTTGCCTTCATGACTTTCAAGATTGTTAACTACATAATTAGCCAACAATACACAATCAAAATATATAATTTTCAAACATCAACCATTAGGTGGAATGATATTACCTCAAATTCTATTATATTCCAACTTTCATAGGTGAGTTTTCATTCTTTGGGGCTTTGATGTAGTCTCTTCTTTCCCATTGAAAGGATGTTTTTCTGCACTTTGATACTTATGATTTCTGGGGAGGAAGTGCCTATACTCATCAAACACCTGCTTTCTTAAACTTTTGGAATGACGAGATTTCATCTTTGGGCCACACATTGGACATGAAAATTTTCCCTTTGTTTGAAGACCTACAGATAACAATACAATTGGATTAAATATGTGAATTTTAAGAATTAGAGTTATCACGTACAACTAGAATTCACCATAATATACCACAGAAATGTGTCAACCCTGGAGCATCATGAATTGACCACACAAGCATTGCATGTAATTGAAATTTTCTTTGTCCAATTGGTCTAGAGATGTCATACATAGTGAAACCATTCCATAACACCAACAACTCGTCGATAAGAGGTGCAATATATACATTCATATCTTTCACTTGGTAGTTACCTAGTTGAATTAACAACATCAAATAATTATTGTGGCCATTTCACTCCAAGACTTATAATTACATGTAGATAAGTATAAAATAATAAAATACCTAGAACAATCATTTCCAACATAATGTGCTCCCTCTTTATTGACATCCATGGTGGAAGGTTATTGTTGATAACAAAAATAGGCCAGACCAAGTAAACAAATCTCATCTCTCCATACGGATTGACACCGTCTGCTGCCAGAGAAAGCTTGAGATTTCAATGTTCTTCTTTAAAGTGTGGCCACTTTTCCTCTATGTCCATAAATGATGAACCATCCAAAGGCATTCCAATAATTTCATCTCAACTCCTACCGCGTGCATAGTAATCAATAAATTGTGCCAAGCTATTGCACTTGAATAATCGTTTCAAACGTGGAATAATGGGGATGTAACATAGAACCTTGTGAGGCACCTTTTTTGTCATTTGATCATCTCGATATCTGCTTGTATGGCATTAAGGGAATTCTATTGCATTTTCATGTTCTTTATGATAAATAATATGATCTTTGAGACAAGCATCTATTTCTTGATACTCCATTCCAATATGTTTCATAGTGGCACATAATTCTCGGTATGAGTGAGGGAGAACATTTGATGGTGGTAATAGAAACTCACCTATCAATCTACAAAAAAAAATTATAAGTCGTTACTATAAACAATCTTAATAGTACATTTTTCACCTTTTATAAACTATAATGATGTATATGACAAACCTTAGCATACGTGACATTGCTATGTTGGATAAACCATTCATAACCCTCAAATTCACCAACAACAATAAAGCAGAGAGAAGAGTAGATTGGGAGCCTTCATAAAGGGTCGTGTTCTCCTTCTCAAGTAGAGGTATATCATGGACGATGTCAATGTCATCCTCATCATAATCATCATCATCTTTAGCAACACCTGTAGCACCAGTACCAAATGTGTCAACGATCAATGCATTCATACCATCATCTTCAAATGTGTTTTCTGGTGCATTATTGTCATCTTCCATGTGATCACGATCTTCAGCTTCAATACTCACACCTCCATGTTCCTATATATTCACACTCCCATGTTCCTCTGAGATGTGGTGGTCCATATCACGTACTACACTAGGGAGATTAACCTATATAAAAATGATGATAATCAAACCCCCCTTCAATGTGATAATCAAACCTCCTTCCATGGTTCATATGACGTATATTAATTGTGAAAACAATATAAAAAACAACAATTACTAATGGATGATTATAATCAACCCCCCTTCAATGTGACCATTCTCCCTACAATGTCTCTTTTTTGTTTTGATTTTGATTCTTCTTCTCTTTAAGTCGTTACAACTCTTGCATGGACAATAACATTTGTCATCGCCTTCTCTTTGAAAGTTGGACAACAATCTAGCGATTGTCTCCCTATTTTGATTGAATTCCTTTGTATTATCTAATATGATCCTTAATGTGTATATCTACAAAAAAATTGGACATGTACTTAATGTTTATATCTGCACATATGGTTTTGATAGAAAATGGTCACTCTATTTTCTTGGGGTGAGAACTCTATAGTTGTGACAAAAAATGTCAAACAACGACATGTTGGAGTAGGTTTTATAAATGATATGTTACTTTGTAAATTTAACTTTAGGTTTTATAACTGTACATATATTTTCTTCTACTCCCCCACATTGTAATCATATTGACAAGTTGATATAGAATTAATGAACATTTTAAACATACATACGTGGATGAACATAAACAATGAAGGTACCAGAATATGAGTATAGCCAATTTTCAGAATAATATAGGAAGACAACATGCACAACATATAAATTCTGGTCTATATTTTGATAGATTTTAAATTGCAAAATAATTAGCAAATTTTTTCCTCTCAAGAACTCCCACAACCATATATAAAATCATAACAAAGTCATAAACAATAAAAAGTTCATGAGTTTATCAAAATATTTCCAACGTTACATCTACATAAAATTCTAAATAAGTTTCAATATCTACAATAGCCCTCTATTAATGAAATTTATGCATATATATGGTCCTAACAAAGTAGTGCACAAACTACACAAAGAAGGCATCACAAAAATATGATTTCTGCTTTCGCCATTGAAACAATCTCGGCAGCACTAGCTACCTCTCGAGACTTGCACAATTTGCATGCATTTCCTACATTAGGTATAGACGTAGATGGGGTAAATGTAAATGTGGTTTCGTCAACCCACCAAAAGTATTTACATCCACTATTTACCTACAATACCAAATCTACATCAGCTCTCCCTAAAATGATTACTTGTCACATTAATTTTAAACATAAAATATAATTTGGATTCCATATCTAGACCTTTTTCCTATTTGGAAAAACCTAAAATTGATGCCCAGGATTGCTTGTTGTGTGTGACATCTACAAGACACAAGGGCCAACACCACATCGACACATAGGCATATTGACCAAAGCCATCGACGCTATATCGATAACTATTGCACTGTCATTCCAACATATCATTTTGTTTAGTTGATTATTTTGTTCATTCATAGTAATTATAATAAAATTAAAATGTTGAAGAAAATTTGTTTTCAGTTCATAAACCATGCACACTATTTTTGCTATGTTGAAGAAATTCAGAATGGAGTGTGGATTGAAAAGTTTTAACTGTGGCAGTGTAATACTCTGTAAAGAGTTATTGTTATCAGTGATGTAAAAGACATTGTTGTTCAGTTTATATGTATACTTGAAATCATTATTGAAAATTTTTGAGAAGCACTTGCAGTGCATTGAGAAATTGATTCATTGCAGTAATATTAGAGGAAGTTGTAATAGCGATGTTGGTGCTTACCTAATTAAAACCCCTGTCGGTGTTCCCACCTCTAGTATATCAATAAGTAATGAAAATAGAGTCTATCTTCATAAACAAAAGAGGCTAAAACCTTTATTTTGAAATGCCTGAATTGACAAATGTTACCTTAGAAATGGAACCCCCGGTTTTAATTCTGAAATAATTATTGATGTTTCTTGAATGATGTCATCACATGCCTTCATTGTGGAGGAACATATTATGATTGATCGTGATTTTTAAATCTTGAAAGTTTGAATTCCTTGATTGCAAATATATTTTGATTGAATAGTCAATTGGAATTCTTTGAATTGATTGGTAGATTATATGAGTTTGAAATGGTCAAGAGAGGGAGATGTATATATGTAACTTATATAATTTAAAACTTAATTTTTGGGGAATGCTAAAATTGGGGAGAAATTTCTTTCTACTAGAAAAGTTGATTATTATAATTTATAAATTGTACTCAAACTACATAGACAAAGGTGTTGGGTATTCTAGTCCACTAGGACAAGGGATTCATCCATCCCAATATTTGACCCACAAAAAAGGTCATGACTAGTTGGTGCAGGAGCACCAAGGTCAAAGGCAGGAGCCATGGAGTCCACCAGGGTAACTGATGGATCCTTGGGAGGAGTGGAAGAAAAATAGCCTTCAAAGGTGTCATTGAATCATGTAAGAATAATATTCATGGTCATGTAATATTTTTTTGATCATATATTGATCATATTGTAATCAAATCCTAAATGTAAGGCTTATTAGCATTGCTAAATCTACAAGGTACCTAGGGGTCACTAGGAATGGATTATGGTTTGATCCTAGGTCATGGGATTGGGAAGATGACCTATAAGGGTCTATAATGATGTAATAAGGCTATATAAGCCTCTAAATATTATCAAGAGCACTAAGAGTGCAAAGTCTTGTAAATTGCCCATATTGGCAATATAAGCCAAATAGGGCTTAATTGGAGTTAGTAGGGGTTATAGGTTAAGTTAGCTTTATAAGATTGTCTCTAAACCTTTTATGAGTATTTAAAATGGGCAAAGGGTGTTGTGTTGTCAATTTGACAACTTTTGTTGTCAACTTGACAACTAATTCTTGTTTTTTGTCACTAACAATCAGACTATTATATGACAGTTAGAGTTAGTTGAATGGTTACTCTCGGGTATTTGGAGAGTTAATGTCTCTTGAGATGTAGATCCACAAAGTAGGGAGGTGTTGATCTTAGATGGATAAAGTTTTTAATAGTTTGAATCAATAAAATAAAAATTTCTTTGCAAACTGTGTATTCCACTGGCCTACGGATACAGTCAAACAACAACAAACTTTTGTATTTGATTGAACATGATACTGGCTTGGTTTGGAATGTAGGAACGCCTCTTTGTATTTGTTTTTACTTCATTATATTATCTATTTATTTCCTTTGTCACTGAGAACACCAAGGATTTGACTGGTGTAGTGACAGAGATTGGTTACAGGGGTATAGTCAGTGATTGTTAGTTGTAACCCTCAACATGTGAAGGCACTCCCACCCCTGTGTTAACTGTGGTTTGGTGGGAGATGCCTGGAATATACCTTATTTAGTTTATGTATTTTTAATGCAGGGAAAGTGAGAAGAAACCGTGACAGGTTAGGTGAACACAGACAGTGGAGGGTGCATTTGAAAGCACTAGTATTGGAGAGTTTGAGAGTAAATTGTTGATTTCAGGGTTTGAAGGGCTACTAGACAAGCCTAGAAGGGATATAGTAGAAGAATGGTGAAAAATGAGTGGATAGGAGTGAATGGGAAGTTTTAACATGGAAAATATACCATGTTAAGATGATCTATGGTGTTGGGATCAAGGTGAGAGGTCTGGTTGGAGTTTTGGTATGGTGGAGGCACTAGGTGTCCTAGGATGATGTTGGTGCTAGAAGACATTGGAAAAAGGAAACAAGGATGTGAAATTGAGTAGTATGGTTGTGGAAGTAACTTACAAAGTTAGATAACTCTATTTGATCTTTGAGTAGGACTAATTCCTTGAGTTGATTCCAAGATACTTGTTAAATCCTTGAGTTGAGTTGGCCTACTTAAGGTGATAGTAGAGGGCTCTGCATCAAGTGATATCAGATCAGAGTAAAAGATCTGGTTTGGGGTGAAGAAGATCTGAGATTTTGAAGACCAGGAGTCCTTTGTTCAACCCTTAGAGTTGAATCATGCTCTGAGAGTGTTCCAAGGTGGTGAATCTATGTTGGATAGATCTTGGATTGAAGGTGAGTTCAATGGTTGCTGATTGCAAGGTAATTTGATAGCAGGTACAGTGGTCATCATGAAGGACAATGTAGATGCAAAGTTCATTCAAAGGTCATCCATATTCAGGACACAATGCAAATGCAGGGGTAAGGTATGCAAGGTTGTTGTTTCTAGTGTCATGAACTCTGCTCAGTAAGGTTTTGAACCATTCATCTTCGCTGAACGCATTTAAGTGTTAGCATTGCAAACTTTTTTGGTCAAATTTCTGAAAAGGAGAAAGGTACATAATTCACAGTGGTTGAGGGTGGTATTGATGAAGATAACATTGAGACCTTGATGCGAGAGGAGTTGAAGCAGAGGATGTTAATTTATTTTTCAAACATGATTCTCACAGGTCTAGTGTTAGCATCAAAGCATTAAAGATTTCATCTGATTAATCAAGTGCAAAAATTTGCTCCACAAGCATTGCCAATATACCTACTACTTAATTTTCACTACAGTTCAATTCAAATAGAGTTGGTGTATTTAACTACATTAGTGTTTTCCTTTACCATTCTGTAAGCCATCATAACTAGTCATGAACTCTTCTCAGTAAGATTTTGAATCATTCATCTTCGCTGAATGCATTTAAGTGTTAGTAGTGGAAACAAAATTGGTCAAATTTCCCAAAAGGAGAAAGGTACAGAATTCAGAGTGGTTGAGGGTGATATTGTTTAAGATAATATTGAGACCTTGATGTGAGGGAGTTGAAGCGGAAGATGTTAATTTCTTTTTCAAACATGATTCTCACAGATCTAGTGTTAGCATATAAGTGTTAGCACTCAAGTGTTAGCATCAATGCATTAAATATTGCATCTGATTAATCAAGTGCAAAAATCTTCTACACAAGTGAACTCTGCTCAGTAAAATTTTGAACCATTCATCTTCGTTGAACTCACATAGATCCAATATCTTCATAATTTATATAAAACTAAAGTTTAGAGAGGCTGGTATTTTAAAACATTTGGAAAGGCGGGAATTCTTATTAAAGATAGAGATTCTCATAAGACTATGGATAAGAAAGGAGAAAATATTTAGAACAAGGAAGATTAAGACAAGTAAAACTGGAATTTTATCAACTGAAGTTATTGGTGCCCAAAATGCTACTATTTCCTTTTTTTTTTTGTTTCTTAGATAACATGTTGTTTCTCTATTCTTACTATTTATATAGGCCTTCACATCTGCTTTTGGTATGTTAATGGTCTTTATGTCACTATTTTATTATGTTAGTGCTATGTGGTGACCTCTGGTCTACATGACTTCTTTGAGCTAGGTCTGCCT
>MU224472.1:2249717-2277301 GCA_018584345.1 Thuja plicata
ATTCAAGAGATGTGTGCCCATGTATTTTGCAAGTAGGACAGTATTTTTCCATGTAGGTTTCCTTCTTTGGTTGTTTCACCTCAGATTTACATTCATATGCTTTATGTCCTTTCTTGTTACATTTATAGAAAATTCCTATGAATGAAGATGTGGATTTAGGAATACCTTTCATTTTGCTCCTACAAACATTTGATGTGTGGCCTTGCCTTCTACAGTGATTGCACATGTCAATTTTTTTGGTCTTGGATTTGCATAGATATTCTTTAGATTATCTTGGTTGGGTGATTATCCATTTTTGGTATAGCCTAGTCCGATGTTGTTGTTGACTCTCCTTTGTCCATCCAGAAAATCATCCATCCTTTTCTTTCTTTCTTTAGCTCTCTTGATTATGTCATTATGTTGTTGCTGAATTCTCACTTCATGTTTCAACTTTTCATTTTTTTTCTCTTAGCTCACTGATAACTTATATTCTTTCAATGAGTTGTATTCATTTTTTTTTCCTCTTGACTCATAAGAATAATTTGATTTATGATCTCATGATGACGTTCTGTAAGTCTTTGTATTTCTGACTCTTTCTCTTTTAGATTTTCAGTAATCTTCCTTCTACCATCAATAGCTAGTGTTCTTTATTGCTTAGCTTGTCTAGCACTGTTCATGACATCAATCATTCTTACTATATGTATCTGTTGACCAATTTGTAGAGATTTCACTTTTCTAGCCAGATGTTGATTGATTTCATTCAGACTTGTGATGCTTTCTTCTGATGTGTGTGATGCTTTGCTAGTTGTAGATCCTGAAGACTCAAATAGATCTGGTATCTCTTCTTCATGGTAATCTGTTTCATTACAACGAGATGCCATAATATTTATTTCATCTAGCAGCTGTCTCATCTTGATTCTAGCTTCTTTATATTGTTCAAAGAAGATCTGAATTTCTAGAGCTTCTGATTCACAATACTCTTGTCAAGCCTGTACTTCTCCATTGTATGATCTTTTCTCTTAAGTCTTTAAAATTTCCAAATAAGAGATCTAACTCTGATACCACTTGTTGGAAATAATGGGAAGTGTGTACTGAGAGGGGAGGGGGTGATTCAATACCTCTAAAACTTTTAGTTAAGGGTATGTGCACCAAGTTGTGGACCAAAAAGGGTATAAGTGGACACATTTTTTATGAAATTGGGTAAAATTGAACTTGACACAGACGTTTGAGGGTCATGCACTCAAAATAAGAAGATTTGTAAAAAATAAAATTTGTAGTACTCTGAATCTTGTTTCTAAAACACTAATTTTTTTAAAAAAATGATAATATTAAGAAGGTAAAACCTTGCACACACAAAAACACAATCCTGATTTTTTTGGAATAACATAACATAGCTATATCTGTATGTGGTACAAAAGATATAGTTATATTCAATATTTTTTAAATCTCTTTGGTAGGATGATGGGCAAGAGTGAGATCTAGAAGTTGTGTATTTTTTTGTAATTTTCTGATGAGTATTTTTTTCTGTGATTTTTTGAACTGGTCGCATCCTAAAAATTTGGTACTTGTTCGTGCGTTGGGAATAACTTGCATCAAAATAATAAAAAATGAAAACTTTTTAAAAAAAAGTGTATAGAATCAAGTGTAGAACAATAATATGTAATTTATTTGTAATTTGATTAAGTATATCAAAAGTTATTAAAAAAAATGGTAGACATATGTCTATGAGGACAATCAAGACACTGGTAAAGAAAATTAAAGTTTACTATGCTTATGTTGCCCAAAAATAGAAAAATTTATATGGTTAGAAAGCTAAGAAGACGTATGAGATTATGGTGAAAATTATAAAGCTACCCAGTTGAAAAATTGTAAACCTGATGAAGATAAAGTTGAGAATTCATCTTACAAGATGAAAAAATGTCTAAAAGAACAAAAATGGAGGGTAAATGAGCCTCCAAGCCTTTGGGTCTTATTTCAAGCCTCTTCTCGAGCCATAAACTGATCGGGTTTCTAAATTTCAAATAACCCAATTTGGTTCTAAAAAGAAAAAATTACTTTGAAA
Organism: Thuja plicata; assembly: GCA_018584345.1. Classification (NCBI taxonomy): domain Eukaryota; kingdom Viridiplantae; phylum Streptophyta; class Pinopsida; order Cupressales; family Cupressaceae; genus Thuja; species Thuja plicata. The sequence goes on from MU224472.1 coordinate 2,251,759, forward strand.
CCCAATCGGGTTTTGAAGAAGTAAAAACTATTCATGTGATTCTCCATAACTCGAGTGGGTTATGAAGAAACTAAAATAGGCTTTTCTTCCGGAAGCCATAACTTCCACATATGGAGTCTGATTGACTCCGTTCAAAAATCATAGGAAAGATCTTGAGATGATCTAACACATGATTAACCTAAAATCATCTTTAGTCATCAACATTTTTTTCCATCCATTTGAATCAAGTAAGGTGTAAAATAGGTACTCATTATTGCCCATACATGCAACGTATAGGAAAATGAGTATGCTCTCTCTCTTTCAGAGAGAGAGAGAGAGAGAGAGAGAGAGAGGTATGTGCAAGATCATAAAGGGCCAAACTATGCCCTTAAGTGGCAATAAAAAATCAGCAAATCAGGGGTAGTCAACTTGACGTGAAAATTTCAACTAGCTATTAACCTAAATTTCAACTAGGGTTAGTCAACTTGACATGAAAATTTAACCTAGCCATATGAGAATGTATACAATTATTTACACACCTAGTTCAGGGTTATAAAAGAAGATTTAATCGAAGCTTATAGGGAGTGTGTGAAGCAAATTAGAGGGAGTTACAAGAAAAAATGGGAGTTTGTTGAGATGAAATGGTCCTCTGATTTCTAGGTTTATAAATCTGTTGAATATGTGGGGATGAGAGGAGGTAAAGATGGTGTATAATTTGGTCTTTCATTCAATATTCTATTTATAGAGCAGTTAGTTTATCTAGAAGCCAAAATAGCTCAACTTGAATGTAATTTTAATTGGAAACAAGTCTGCAAATGTGATTCTGTTGATGATAGTTAGGAGGCAGTCGTTAATCATGGGCTCACCAAAAAATTGGCCATTATTCAGAGCCCTCCTGGCACTGGAAAAATATTTACTAGGTTACAAATTGTAAAAGATTTGCTTCATAAGATTTCAAATTCCTCTGGTCCCATTCTCATAGTGTGCTTTACTAACAGAGCTCTGGATCAATTTTTGGAGGGAATATATGTATATGAGAAAAGTCTAGCAAGGTTAGGATCTAGAACTCAGAGCTCAATTCTTAGAAAATATACTCTTGACCAGGGACAAGAGAGCAATATCATATTGTTTTCTTTGGTAAGAAATATTGAATTCCTAATTTGAATGTAAAAACATCAGAAAATATAGGATTTCTTAACATTCCAAACATAACTTTTGTTTCCCTTTCCACTCCTTGTGAACTCCTTTGGGAACCATAGGACATTTGTGAGCCCTTTTACCTCAATGTGCTTATACTCTTCCTTGAGAGTGCCATGATCATTGCAGATCTTCTTGAAATCTTTCTCAGCTCACAGGTCTCCTATTTCTACAATCTTGCAGTGTATATATGCTTGCATGTCTTTGACGAGTAAAACCCTAGCTAGTATTCTGGAGAATGCACCAACATTGTTGGGTCATGAAGCAACCTCGGGACATATCTTGTAATGAGGTTCCTTATAGGTTGAATTCTTGATTAGGTTGACCTTATTCTTCTTATCATTCTTGAGCTTAGTGGTTCTTGATGTAGTTGCCATCATTTCTCAAATTAGGGCTTTTTCCTGTGAATGAAAATAGAGTTCTTGGTTATCGACTATGTACTTACTTCAAACTATGTAGCTATTTAGTAATCTATTTGGAGTGCTGTGAACCAGGTTGGAGTCACTCTAGAATATGGTTTCTTCATGCTATGGTTTCATTCTGTCTCTTCTCTCTAATCGCTTTGTGAAAAATGAAACCCTTCCATCGTCTATTTATAGACTTTGCCCTAAGTTGAGTCATTAATGCTCAACCACTTATCGGTGTGTGAAGACGGAGTCATCGGGTGATACACAATAACATTCTCAGTGATTACGTGATGCTTCAGGGAAGCTGTCAACTTATTACATTCACCGATGGATTTGAGTCACTAGTACATTTGAGTCCTTTTTTCGATGGCTATGTGTCACAATTCTGACACTACCCTGTCGGGCAAGCGACATAGGATGGTGTTGTAGTTTTGGTGTCGAAACCACCAATAGTTGTTATGTCTGTCATTATTGTGATGAAAATAACCATCACAATAAGCACTGGCTATTCTATTAGCATGTCATCATTACACTTTATGACTGTTGCAATTATGACGAGTGTGCGGCGGATATGTTGTACATGCGACGTTTAGCTGTCAGAAATTTCTAACATCTGGACATCGCATGTATAGCTTCAGTGTCGGTTATTTTATGGAATCCATCGTAATTGCGACAGTATTCTATATTATAAAAATATATATATAATGAGCTTCACTTTGTTTTCCACCAGATGAAAATGTGCCTGCAGATGAAAATGTTGAATATAATGCCTGCAGTTTTAAATGTTCAATATAATGCCTAGAAATATAGGAATGGTACAGAGGCCTTGGAAGGTATGGTAGTTGATATTACTATTTTGATTCCTTCAAATGAATTTTTAGTGGTAATAGCCACAATTACCCTTATATGAATAATGTACCAGAAAGCTGCAAGATAAAGCACACCTCTTTTAGGACATTGATGCTTTTCATGACAGGAAGGAGATCACTTTGATAAATGGTTATATGCATGCAATTGAACCCCAGTCCTCTAAACATACTTCTGATAAATGTTGATGGCCTTTCTTCCATGTATTCAACATCAACAAATTAACATCTTACTTGAATCCATTCTATAAAAACAATATGCACATTGCTAAGGTAAAGTTTGGAGAAGTAATATTTTAGATATCAGAATCATTAATGAAGATGCAAAGTAAGAGAAGACTCAACATAACTATATCATGTAGGTTCAAGTTGAGAATTATATTTTCAACTAAACATGAATCTAAATTACCATTCTTCTTATAGTGTTATTTGGAGTAGGATTCAAAGTGACTTTTATAGTTAAGCTCTTGGTCATAAAATCGAGAAGTTTCAAATTTTCTATTTTCCAATGAGAAATCCATTTTTGCAATAATTTAATCATAGTTACCACAATATTGCGAGTAGTTTAGCCACATATTTCACACATTCTGCAAGATCAAATTTTTTATAGATCAGTTTAATATATACACATTTGACCAATAAAATATGCTAACACAACTTCAGCTCTTTAGAGGAGACATAATTTACTATTTGCACAAAGATTTAGAGGAGTGAGTATTAAAGTTGAAGATGGGCAAAATGAATGACATCAATCATATTAGAAAAGAAAAAAAGAAAACAATAAGAGGGGAATAAACTAAAGTCAAGGAAATCTGTATTTGACCAACCTTCTAAAAAATAAAGGGAAGAACTCATATTTTCATTGAAGTGAAAACCTACCCATGCAATCTAAAAAAGATTAACAATATAAAACTAAAATTATGCAAATTAAAATTGTTGTGAAGAAAACTAACTGAAGATGATTTTGATGTCAAAGAAGTGGATGGATTCACATTGACAAAAAGGCAGAGTCACAAAAAACCTAATGCAATCCATCTCAAGAAAAGTAATATGCAAACAAAGTAAAAGGGAGTTCTCGTAATTTACCTATACGAACATTTTGTGAGAGTTCCAGAGCTAATTGGCCAAACTACTTAAATAATCATAAATTCATCCACAACAAAAGAGAATACCCAGTTGTCCAAGAATAAATGATTGTTCACAATCAAGAACTGGTTATGGCAGTTCCTACTCTCTGATACCCTACAATCTCACACACCATTTACAGTAATCCAGACGATTCTAGGCATTTGAAAAACCAACCAATAAAAAAATAACTGAATACAATACTGAATACTGACTCAAAACCCTATAACTGAATACAATACTGAATATTGACTTAAAACCCTACCTTTTGCTATAAATATATCTCAATACAATACTGAATACTGACTCAAAACCCTACCTTTTGCTGAAAATTTATCTCTGCATACAAAGTATTAAATTTAATAAAATACAAGTACAAGAGTACAAACCAACAAGGGTAGAAACAAAAATGACCAATAAACAAATGTAAATTACCAATATCGAAGACAACGTCTGGAAGAGTACAGACCTGTTAGGGCCTATTTGAGTCACCATGATCAAAGATGTTTTACCCTTTGATGTTTTCCTCGAAGTCTTACCTGATTCCCCCCCCCTTTTTGGGAAGAAGAAGTCCAAGTTAAAAAGCTTTGAAATGTCAGTTTTTCCTCTGAACTTATTCTTTAAAGGTGTTGTGAGCTCATTTCATGAGAACCGGTTCTCTCGGTCAAGTGTTAGTATCAAATTTTCCTTCATGAACCACTTTGAACCACTTTGAACCTTAGTTCAAAGTAGTTCAAAGTGGTTCAATCAAATGTTTTTGACCTACTTTCGGTGATTGCAAGTGGGACCCTAGACACGTCACTGAACCGCTTCAAACCTTTTTGAACCTTAGTTCAAAGTAGTTCAAAGCAGTTCAATGAAGGATTCAATAAAGTGCGAAGGTGATGTGACATCTGAGTTGATGGGTGATATGACACGTCAGAGTGCATCCACCGAGGTAATGGTAGAGTGATTTGGACAAGTAGTCAGCCACATCGGATGAGTCAGTTGGCAATGCGGGTTAAGGAAGATTTTCTTTCAGAATGAACAAAGGGCTAGCATTTAATATGGCAATAATCATTAAAGAGGGTTTTAATTAAGTGAAGTAATGGTTAAATGTCACATCAATGGCTTCAATTTATTCTGGCTTACAGAAGACATTTAATTTTCATGCCTTGGCTGATTTTCTTCGCACAGTGAGTTTCTTTAAATTCCCTTTCTTCAGCTCATTTCTTCCAAATGCTAAGTTGTGGAGTCTTAGCTATGGAGGATAGAAGTGTGGGTTTTTCATTTCAACAGAAAGTAGGTAACACCCAATAAGCCCTCCATTTGCTTCACTGTTTTATGCCTGGTTATCTGCTTTTCTCAAAGAATTGCAGTCTTTATTTGCTTGAGTAGAAGTAGAAAGAGATGAGGTGTAGCATGAATTTCTTTGGAAACACTGCAAGCCTAGTCTGTAGAACCCCAATCTTTATAGACATAGATTTCTTGGGAGTTGAGGTAGAAAAACTAGTTGAAGTGTTGAAAGATTCAGTGGAAGAGGAGTATACTGTAGAGTTTTTTTCCAGTGGTTTACTCCAAGCTGCTACTTTTCCCCCAGCTGTGATATGTCTAGAGCTTATTCAACAATGCATATATCGTTATGAAGTCAAGTCTAAGGGTGTGTTGAATAATGAGGGTAAGAGTATCTTAACCATAAACTAAGAAATGATAATGTCCATCTTCAAAATTCTAGATGAAACTTTTGCTATTTTTACTCCCACTCAGTCGCTGGCACAATTCTGAGAAAGGAGTGACAAGAAGCTTAGTAACATGGCCCAGAAGTGGACTGTATCAAATTACAAGGGTAGTTCTAGACTACCCAAGGTTCTAACCAAGGACCATATGAAGACCCATATCCATAATATCATGGTTTGATTGCACAGAATAAGAGGTTTAGAACAAGTACTTCTCTTTGAAGATTGGATGTATCATTTCATAGAAATTGTGTTAGAAGGCAAACAAAATCTAGATTGGGCTGAAATAATCGTGAGATCACTAAGATATTAGCTCAAACAGGCACAAACTATGCGAAAAGAATTCTATATGTCCTCCTATTTGACCTATTGCCTCGCATGTACCCAAGATCTTATCGGAATCCCTCATGAACCAGGGAATGGAGACATAACCATTTTTGAGTATTTCCCTCTACTAAGGACAGAGTCTTGGAAGAGTATAGGAGGGTTCATGACATCTTTCTTGGGAGATTGTGTAACCAGTTAGCTGGAACCCCAGTTCAGAGAATTTATCCAGAGCCCCAAAGGTTGGTTCAAAGTTTCAGGAGTTTCTATATCCAGTTTCCTCGGTTCACCTATCTAAGACTCAACGGTTTTGATGAAGAACCTCTCAGATTGCCTAGGTTCTACTTTGATTGTTTCATCTTAGAAGAAATATGTAGACAAATGTTTACAGTAATAAAGAATAATCTGCCAGAAGATAAGTGGGATACAATGTTTCCAATCAGACTTGTAAATCTGGTATGCAAGAGTATGATAGATGCACCAGTAATAGGTAGCAATTTTTCTAGCTTTCACATGCCATTTTATGAGTCAAGAAAGGGAAATTCAGGTAAGAGATCATTCCAGGTACTTGATCCCCCAAATTAGAAGTCTATAGCTGAAGCTTGAGATATCTGATGTGATTGAAGATGGGTCAGAAGTAATTGAACCTGGTTTTACTGAACCCAGTGCAGAATTTCTATTGAAGGTAGATTGGATGAGGAATGAAGAAGAAGACATCAAACTAAGAGCTAGGTTCATTCTGGCCTACACGGATGATTGGCTAAAAAGAAGGAAATAAAACAAGAAGAGGGTCACCTCTCCTAAAGAAACTAATGTCAAATCGATCTCAATTGAGGTCCAACTTGATCCCTCTAATGTTTCTTCTCTGACTCCTCATGCAAGTAATTTTCCTTCAAATAAGAAAAGAGTTGTGCCCAACGAAAATCCAACTGCACCCTGGACAAGATCTAGAATGAGGGATGAAAGTTAGTCTCAGATGGCTTCTCCTAACTCCAGCTTCGTTGACATTGATGTCAATGATGATGATCTCTCTCTTTCACCAGAGAAGAGCAAAGAGATTCAAAATGCAATGATGAACAAGTCTGAGGTTCAGCAAGAAGTGACTCCCGCCAAGAATGTTGAAATGCATGGTTAATTACAGATCCCATAATAGGAAAAGTGACCGTTGAAATATCTACTATCAAACAGAAAGAAGGTATTCTTGAACCTGCAGCGGAAGATTTTGAAATTACAAAAATGGAATTCGGGGTGCTAAACAGAGATACTCGAGATCATCTTTTCAAGTTCTCAGCAGGCCATAGGCTTGGTCAGTCTCAGAAGAATGACAAGGAGAAGTGGGAACTCAAACAACTTGTGATAACGATGGCTGAGTTCCTTAGTTCACTCAACGAGGTTGGGGCCCTTCCTCTAGCCCAATCTCCTTAAGATTTTGACCCTAACTCTGCAGATAGCAAACAAATGCTAAAGAAAATGCATCAAGGTAGAACTTTGATGACGGAAAACAAAGAAGCTTTGATTGGGGAGATCAATACCTTGATACCAACTTGGGAATTAGATGAGGAAAAATGTGCCGCTGTTATGTCCCAGATTATTGAGATAGAAGGATATGGGGTTGAGAAGTTCCTAGTAGAGAATCCTATGAAACTGATAGATGCTTGTATGCTCTTCATTCTTAAGAGGAATATGAATTGGAAAAGAGGCATGTTTAAAGAGGCGATCTTGAGCTTGCATGCCATAGAGAAAGAGGTCAAGGAAATTCATACTAATACGCTGAAAGACTTTAAAGTTGTGAACCCATCGGGTATACTTCAGTTCATCGAGGGAAATATAGATGCATAAGTTATGACCAAGAGTTTTGGATATGTAATGAATGATATTAAAGAAAAAGAGGAGATTACAGCCAAAGATTTCATGAGGGTTGCTAATGTGGAGTCCATGCTATATCTGAATCGGGGGCAGTTACCTAGACAGTTAGAGAAGGTTTGGAACTTCAAATGGGAAAAGAGCGCATGTCGCACGAAGCTGAACGGTGTGAAGAACCTCCACTCTCACCCAATCTAGGAGCTCGTGAGCACTTTTTGGAGCTAGAAGCTGGTCCGAGGAGCCACGTCTAGAGATAATAACTGAAGACACATGATTACGTAAAAATTTTCATGCCTATGTTTGGGGAATTTTTTTTATGTTTTAAAAGTTTTCGAAAAAACTTTTACTCTATCTGTTTTACTGGTCTGAAACCGTTTCTTTTCGGTTAGGTTGAGAGGCTGGGTTTTAAGGGAAGCCTCTCAAACCTGTTAAACTATATATGCTGGAACATGATACTAGGAAAAGGATGATGAAATTTTTGAATTTGTTAGACTTAGATCGACATTTTTTGATTTTGTTAAGATTTTACATATTTCCTATGGGAATTGAATAGAAAGATATTTTTGGATTGGATTAATCTCAGACTTAGTTCTGTGTGATCATGTTATTCTGATGCATGTTAAATTTAAATCTGTGAATTTAGATTTATGACATATCGATTACTTTGTGAATTGGTATATCTCTCATTACTGGTTTATAGTAAATGCATGGTATTTATCTGTCTCTCTAAATAATTCCCTTCCTTATTTCCATTCAAGATTACTGTTTTCCAAATCAAAGAAGTTGTGCCTTTCTTTGTTGCTGTTATTTATTCTTTTTTTTTTTTTTTTACCTCAATACCTAAGAGTATTTGAGTGATCCTTATGTACTTTTGGGTTAAAAGTACCGTCATTGCTTTTAATTTTAGATTTTTAGTTGATATTTCTGATAGGGAGTTGTACCTCAAAAAATTCAGAGGGAAGCAATAATCTCATGCTTGCTCAACTATCGTAGGATATTTTGTTTCCCAAGAGGCATAGAGTTAGTATAATTTTCAATTAACACGGAGACAAATCTGTTCACCAACAGATTTTTGGCGACTCTACTAGGGAGTGCGCTTTCAGAAAGATAGTAAGTAGTTGCATGTTCCACGAATGAATAAAATATGGTGTTGCCGACTGTTGGTATTCCTGGGTAGGAAGAAGTTCCCCCGATGTTGCAACCTAATTTTTTTTCTTAGATATCCAAGAAGATATAATAGCAGACCTTAATTCCTTGGCATGGAAGTTGAAGGAGAGCAATCAACAGTACCAACAAGTCTGACTTGTCATTAAAGAAGAAGAAGAAATTGGGGAGTGGTTGAGGGGACTTCCCATTGCATGAGAGGCCATAGTTGTGGACAGAGCGACACAAGGTCCTTAAAAGAAGTTAGGAAGGATCTTGATAGGCAAAATTGGCAGAGAAAAGATACACGAGAGGTGATCAGAGCAAAGGTTTAATCGATGTAGATTTTAAAGCTCTGAAGAATTTGATATTTTTCTCTAACTTTAATACCCCAAAGGAAAGAAGGACCAAGACCTCAAGTAGACCCCCTTCACCTCCTAGTAGGCCCATCGTATCACCAATTGTCCAAGCTATTATCCCACAAGGTACTGTAATATCCTTTGTTATAAATACTCAACCTTTAAACTTCCAACCTCTGCTCATGGCCGCTAATCAGCCCTAGGGCCAAAATATAGGCCCTTTGAACTTAGGAGTCAATGCACCCGCTACCCTTCCAAAAGGAGCTAATCAAGTTTTGCCTAAGTTTAATGGAGACAAAAAAACAACAACCAGAGATCATTTGAGTGCTTTTCATAGGGCATGCGGTATTCTCAGTGTTCCCACTCAAGAGGTCGCTATGAGGCCTTTTGTAAGAAATTTTAATGGCACCGCAGGTGATTGGTTCAACCATTAACCTCATGGTTCTATTACAAGCTGGGATGATATGAAGGATGTGTTTGAAGTAAGGTTCAAGACTCCTGATAACAAGATCTCACTATTGCTTCAATTCAGCCAACTAAAGAAAGAGATGCATGAACCTATGCGAGAGTTTGTGGCTAAGTTTAACAGGATTTTGCAAAGGATTCCTACCAACTCCACCCCTAGAGATGAAAATAAGAAAATGTTCTTTCTCAGTGGAGTACCTCCTGATATAAGCTTTCAAATATTGAAGGACGGAGCAGCCAATGTGAATGCCACACAAAGACAAGCCATTGAACTTGAGGATACATTCATCACAGCGGGAAAGTGGAAAAGAGAAGTTCAGTCCGCAGATCCCTCCTCATCAGCTACAACCAATCCTTTAGTGTAGAGGTTGATGAATGATATGGTGATGCTTAAAAGACAAAAAAACAAGTCAAGTTCCCCGTATCAATCCCCCTATCAAGATGTGAACCATAAATAGTTTGGTCAGGCCCATGGTAAAGTTCCACTCTTTATGGGCTCGCAACCTAGGTTGTAGATTGAACAAGATTCTAAGGAATCCATGTGTTCCTTCCATTTGACAATTGACCATGATGGGGAAACTTTCCCAGACTGGCTTAGATGTCTTCAGCTAAATTCAACAAAAGATACTATTGGGATTGGAGAATACATAGTAGAAAAATCTTCTTCTGAAATAGGACAATCAAGTTCTTTTTATCTAGAGTATGATTCTGACTCTGAAAGAGGCGGAGATGCATTGGCGACTCTGCAAGACCCTTCATGTGCATTCCTCACCAGAAATCAGAAGAATCAAAAGTTTACTCCTGGCGTGGGTACGTATGATGCCTTTCCAAGGAATAAAGAAGTTGGAACTGGTGAGCCCAGTTCTACTCCAAAAAGCTCAGGGATTAGAATCTTGCAAAAATGTAATGTGGTTCCTACTCCTCCTGCCTTTGATTTTATTGAATTTTGAAAAACAACTTCCATTACCATCTCTCTAGATGAATATTTGAAAATGAATCCTAAAGAGTTAGATAGATTAGTTACATATGTGAAAGGAGATTCTAGTCCAAATACCCAACCAAGTAGACCACTTATTAGAGAGACAACCCCTTGTAGACCACTTTTCAGAGGGAAATGAATTCTTCATTCAGAGATCTTCGCAATAGGATCATTGTGATTTATCTGGATGATTTGATCATATTTTCAAAAAGTGGGAGTTGTCATATGAAGGATATTGAGACACTATTACAAAGGTGTAGAAGTCATGGCATATCCCTGAATCTAAAGAAGTCAGTCTTCTTTGTCAAAGAAGGTAAGTTGTTGGGACATATTGTTTCGAAGAAGGGTGTCAAGATCGATCCAAATAGAGTTAGGGCTATTCAACAGCTCATCTTGCCATCCAGCTGAAGTAGCTTGAAATCTTTTTTTGGCCAGATAAAGTTTTTAGGAGCTTTTGTCCCTGAATTTTCAAAAATAACTAAGCATATGGTAGAAATGTTAAGCGAGAAGGTTCCCTTTAAGTGGAATGAAGAAGGGAAGGGAGATTTAAATGAGGTTAAAGTAGAAATAGCTCAAGCTCCAGTCCTGGTAAGCCTGGATTTTAAAAAGGACTTTAATATCTACTATTATGCATCAGAACATACTCTTTCTGGTATTTTAACACAGAAAGATGATATGGGATGGGAGGCACCCATTGCTTTCATGAGTAATCCGATGAAGAAACATGAACTCAAGTACTCCCAAATTGAGAAACATGCCTTTGCTATAGTAAAGGTAGTTAAACAATTCATATATTACATCTTACACTCCCATGCTACGGTATATGTTCAAGAGATGATAGTCAAAAGTGTCTCAAGACTCAGGAAAAAATAGGAATGAACAAAAGAGCGGTGTGGATAGCCAAAATTCAGAAATATGACCTAACCATCAAGCCAACTAATTTGGTAAGGGGAAGAGGATTATGTAAACTTTTGGTTGAAGATAGAGGATCGAAAACATAAGAAGCTAATGAAACCCCTACAGTACTACTGGTAAGTTTAACTGACGCATGGTTTTCAAATATAACATACTTTCTCACCTATGGGGAATGCCCTGAACATTTAAATCCTCGAGAAAAGCGTAAATTAAAATTGAAGGCTTCTAAGTATGTCATTTCACAAGATGTGTTATATAAAAAGAGCATTGATGGGACCTTCTTGAAGTGTGTAGATTTCGCACAACAGAAAGAGCTGCTAAGAGCTTTCTATGATGAAAATTATGGGGGACATTTTTCCTCTTTTGTTAAAGCTTTCAAGCTTCTGCAAAATCATTTCTATTGGCCGGGAATGTTCAAGGATGCGTATCACTATGTTAAGAATTGTGAGAAATAATGATTAAAGAGGGTTTAATTAAGTGAAGTAATGGTTAAATCTCACATCAATGACTTCAATTTATTTCGGCTTACGCGTGGCATTTAATTTTCATGCCTCGGCTAATTTTCCTCGCACAATGAGTTTCTTTAAATTCCCTTTCTTCAGCTCATTTATTCCAAATGCTAAGTTGTGGAGTCTCAGCTGCAAAGGATAGAAGTGTGGGTTTTTCATTTCAATAGAAATCAGGTAACGCCCAATAAGCCCTTAATTTTCTTCACTATTTTATGCCTGGTTATCCACTTTTCTCAAAGAATTGTAGTCTTTATTTGCTTGAGTAGAAGTAGAAAGAGATGAGGTCTAGCATGCATTTCTTTGGAAACACTGCAAGCCTAGTCTTTAGAACCCCAATCATTATAGACACAGATTTTTTGGGAGTTGAGGTAGAAAAACAACTTGAAGTGTTGAAAGATTCAGTGGAAGAGGAGTGTACTGTAGAATTTTTATCTAGTGGTTTACTCCAAGCTGTTGGTTTTCCCCCAGCTGTGATATGTCTAGAGCTTATTCAAAAATGCATATATCATCATGACGTCAAGTCTAAGGGTGTGTTGAATAATGAGGGTAAGAGTATCTTAACCATAAACCGAGAAATGATAATGTCCATCTTCAAACTTCCAGATGAAACTTTTGCTAGTTTTACTCCCACTGAGTCGCTGACACAATTCTGAGAAAGGAGTGACAAGAAGCTTAGTAACATAGACTGGAAGTGGACTGTATCAAATTCAAAGGGCAGTTCTAGACTGCCCAAGGTTATAACCAAGGACCATATGAAGACCCACATCCATAATATCATGGTTTTATTGCATAGAATAAGAGGTTCAGAACAAGTAATTCTCTTTGAAGATTGGATGTATCATTTCATAGAAATTGTGTTAGAAGGAAAAAAGAATCTGGACTGGGCTAAAATAATCATGAGCTCACTAAGAGATCAGATCAAACAGGCAAAAGCTATGCAAAAGGAATTCTTTATGTCCTCCTATTTGACCTATTTCCTTGCATGTACCCAAGATCTTACCAGTATCCCTCATGAACCATGGAATGGAGACATAACCATTTTTGAGTATTGCCCTCTCCTAAGGAAGGACAGAGTCTTAGAAGAGTATAGGAGGGTTCATGATGTCTTTCTAAGGAAATTATGTAACCAGTTAGATGGAACGCCAGTTCAGAGAATTTCTCCAGAGGCCCAAAGCTTGGTTCAAAGTTTTAGGAGTTTCTATATCCAGTTTCCTCAGTTCACCTATCTAAGAGTCGGCGGTTTTGATGAAGAACCTCTTAGATTTCCTAGGTTTTGCTTTTATTGTTTCATCTTAGCAGAAATCTATAGACAAATGTTCACAGTAATAAAGAATAATCTACCAGAAGATAAGTGAGATACAATGTTTACAATCAGACTTGAAAATCTGGTATGCAAGATTATGATAGATGCATCAGTAATAGGTATCAATTTGGTTGGATTTCACATGTAGTTTTATGAGTCAATAAGGGGATTTGACAATAAAGGGTTTTCCATGAAGGCATTCAATTTGAAAAAACAAATGGACTTGAACCTGCATTTAGAAGATTTATGGGAGGATATAGGAAGTGAAAGTGAAATTCAGGTAAGAGATCATTCCAGGCTGTTGATCCCCTAAATTAGAAGTCTACAACTAAAGCTTGAGATATCTGATGTGATTGAAGATGGGTTAGAAGTAATTGAACCTGGCTTTACTGAACCCAGTACAGAATTTCTGTCAAAGGTAGATTGGACGAGGAACAAAGAAGAAGAAATCAAATTGAGAGCTAGGTTCATTTTGGCCTACACAGATGATTGGCTAAAAAGAAGGAAATCAAACATGAAGAGGATCACCTCTCCTAAAGAAACTAATGTCAAACTGATCTCAATTGAGGTCCAACTTGATCCCTCTAATGTTTCTTCTCTGATTCCTCATGCAGGTAATTTTCCTTCAAATAAGAAAAGAGCTACGCGTAACGGACATCCAACTGCATCCTGAACAAGATCTAGAATGAGGGATGAAAGTCAGTCTCAGATGGCTTCTCCTGACTCCTGCTTCGTTGACATTGATGTCAATGATGATGATCTCTCTCTTTCACCAGAGCAGAACAAAGAGATTCAAAATGTAATGATGAACAAGTCTGAGGTTCAGCAAGAAGAAGTAACTCCCTCCAAGAATGTTGAAAATAGGATGGTTTCTAATTCAATTCCTCCTTGGCTAACTGAATTGGTAAGCAAGAAATGCAGTTTTAAGCCTATTTATATGACAGTTAAAGATATTGTTACCAGATATGCCGCTCGTACCCCAAAGATGAAGAAAGCCAAAATTAATGCAAGATTAATTATAGACCCCGTAACATGCAAAGTGACCGCTGAAATAGCTACTATCAAACAGAAAGAAGGTATTATTTAACTTGCAGCGGAAGATTTCAAAATTACAAAAATGGAATTCGGGTTGCTAAACAGAGATACTCGAGATAATCTTTTCAAGTTCTCAGTAGACCATATGCTTGGTCAATCTCAGAAGGATGGAAAGGAGAAGCGGGAACTCAAACAAATTATGATAACGATGGCCGAGTTCCTTAGTTTTCTCAGCGAGGTTGGGGCCATGCCTCTAGCCCAATCTCTGCAACATTTTGACCCTAACTCTATAGATAGCAAAAAAATGCTGAAGAAAATGCATCAAGTTAGAACTTTGATGATGACTATGAGAAACTTGGTCGGTGACGTCATTTTAGAAGGAAATAATTTCATTCAGGAGTTTGTAGTAGCTTTTGTAGATGGAGAAGCTTTGATTGGGGTGATCAATACCTTGATACCAACTTGGGAATCAGATGAGGAAATTGTGCCGCTATTATGTCCCATATTATTGAGATAGAAGGATATGGGTTTGAGAAGTTCCTGACAGAGAATCCTATGAAACTGATAGATGCCTATATGCTCTTCATTCTTAAGAGGAATATGAATTGGAAAAGCGGCCTGTTTAAAGCGGAAATCTTGAGCTTGCATTCCATAGAGAAAGAGGTCAAGGAAATGCATACTAATGTGCTAAAAGAATTTAAAGTTATGAACCCATCGGGTATACTTCAGTTCACCAAGGGAAATATAGATGCAGAAGCTATGACCAAGAGTTTTGGAGATGTAATAAATGATATTAAAGAAAAAGAGGATATTATAGCCAAATATTTCACCAGGGTTGATAATGTGGAGTCCATGCTATACATGAATCGGGGGCAGTTACCTAAACAGTTACAGAAGGTTTGGAACTTCAAATGGGAAAAGAGCGCATGTCGCGCAAAGATGAATGGTGTGAAGAACCTCCACTCTCACGCGATCCAGGAGCTTGTGAGCACTTTTCAGAGCTAGAAGCTGGTCCAAGGAGCCATGTCTGGAGATAATAACTAAAGACACATGATTGTGCGACGATTTTCATGCCTATGTTTGGGGCATTTTGTTTATGTTTTAACTGTTGTCGAAAAAACTTATACTCTATCTGTTTACTGGTCTAAAACCATTTCTTTTTGGTTAGGTTGAGAGGCCAAGTTTTAAGGGAAGCCTCTCAAACCTGTTAAACTATATATGCTAGAACATGATACTAGGAAAGGATGATGAAATTTTGGAATCTGTTAGACTTAGATCGACATTTTTTGATTTCGTTAAGATTTTACATATTTTCTATGGGAATTGAATAGAAATATATTTTTGGATCAGATTAATCTCAGACTTAGTTCTGTGTGATCATGTTATTTTGATGCATGTTAAATTTAAATCTGTGAATTTAGATTTATGACATATCAATTACTTTGTGAATTGGTATATCTCTTGTTACTGGTTTATAGTAAATGCATGGTATTTATCTGTCTCTCTAAACAATTCCCTTCCTTATTTCCATTCAGGATTACTATTTTCCAAATCAAATAAGTTGTGCCTTTCTTTGTTGCTGTTCTTTATTCTTTTTGTTTGATTTTACCTCAATACCTAAGATTATTTGAGTGATCCTTATGTGCTTTTAGGTTAAAAGTATAGTCGTTGGTTTTAATTTCATATTTTCAGTTGATATTTCTGATAGGGAACTGTACCTCAAACAATTCAGAGGGAAGCAACAATCTCGTGCTTGCCCAACTGTTGTAGGATAGTTTGTTTCCCAAGAGGCATAGAGTTAGTATAATTTTCAATTAACACGGAGACAAATTTGTTCACCAACAACACCTAACTAAGTAAGTCATATGCAACACAACATTTAGAAAACTGAAATGAAAATATGATAAAATGAACTAACCTAAACATCATATTTATGATTTCTTTTGTTGGCGATTCGAGGTGCTGAATGGAGCAAACCAAAGTTTGCCACCTGCAAGGAAATATATAAATTAACACACACAATCGTAGAAATAATGCCCACATGATGAAACCACTCCACAAAATAGGCATAGTCAGCTACAAAAAAATGTAAAAGGGAAAACAAAAATACAATCAATATTATATCAAAGGCAACTGAAAGGTACAGATTTTTCCTATTGTCTTGCCACCATATTGAAAATTTCAAACCATTGTTGTTAAAGTGAAAAGTTTTTCTTAAAAGAGGGAACACCTTCGGCGTAATAAAACTAGTTTCATAAAGAGATACAAACTATGTAAAAAATTGGTAAGGGGTGGCAAGATCAAGGAAGAACTCAAAAGTACAAGACCAAAGGGCCAGACCTAATGCCTCGGGGGCTCATCATAGATGGCCTTGCCTATGTAACTCATAGAGACATTGTAGTTTGGGTTTAACTTTAAAACTAGTCTTTTAAATGATGGTAGAATTGGTTACGCAACCCCTTTCTAGGGTAGAGTCCCCACACAGTATCCATTGGCTGCCACCCAATTATGTGAACAAGGATGAGATCCTAGTTATATTCTACCTACAAATAAGTTATATGTAGACCTCCTCATAAGGTTACCTACCCAACGGTTCATAACTATGATGGAGAACCAATTCTTGTAAGATATTAGGTAATATCCATGATCCCAAACCTACAAGATTCATAATTGTATGAGAGGAGATACATATTACCTAATTCTATGACCACTTATCTTAAAATCTAACATATTAGTATACCATGTATATAATCTAATCATATCATGCATTCCTAACATATGCATTGAACTACTAATATCAATGTCTATTAAACCCCAACTTGACAAGTTGTAAAAGTGCAATTATACTAACCTCACTATATAAATTGACTAACAATTCAACTACCAAAATATACCTTTAAAAATAAGAGCAACTATAATAATTTTATTATTACAACATCGAGACATAAACATCAGTCATTATCAAATAATTTGCATATTAAATGAGAATCATTTATTTTTTGACTTTTCTTTTTTTCTTCTTCTATATAATCTTGTAGAGGCACATCCATGTCGGCATCGTCATTTCTTCTCGTCCGTGCATGTGATCTCATTTTCCTTTACAAAGGCGGGCCCTCTGCAATAACAAAGTAATAAAAGGGTTAAATTAAAAACATATTATCATAATTGGGGTTAATTTAATAATATATTATCATAATTGTTACAAGCATTTGAATACTTTAAAACCATAAACGTGATGATCTTTACCTTGTGCAACCACATCTACTTTCTCGACAGCTTGAACCTCAACACGCTCATCGAGAACCTCTACATTCTTTGTAGCTACAATACAAAATGTTATATTAATCCCAACACATTATAATTAAATTTTTATTACTACGCCAAATTCAATTTAAAATGTTTACTTATTTTAATAAATTAATAATCAAAATTCGAATGGAAAATGTATACCTTGAGTTCTACAATGCACATCTGAATCGACACCTTTGTCATGCTCAGATGGTGTTTCACGATCAATAAACTGCATTTGAATGTAAACAATTAGTTCATTTATCAACAATATATACATATAAATACAAGACAAATACTGAGAAATGTTAATTATTCAATTTAATACATATAAATGTAATCACTTTTTAAGTTTTAAACAAATATATAATCATTGTTTCCTTACTTAAAAAATATATATTTACTTTATGTTGGAACTTAACATCAAATAGAGTAATTGGTAAAGTATTCAAATTGAAATAAAAATTAATTGGCTTATTTACCTATTCGACGAATCCACGAGAGGAACCTTGCGCACTCTTTGGTCAAAATCGTTCAGCCACGACTGTATAGCCTTGTTTGTAGCCTACATTCTTGTCCTCTTCTGAAATATTTTGGTTGAACTCCAAGCCCTAGATTTTTATTGTAGTGAATTTCATCAAAAGTAAATTGATTACAATTTATAAATATTTGCATACGGTTTTTCATTTACTATTACTTACAATTCATGCAACAAGTTTTGAATATCCACCCGAGTCAATGATCATTTTGATTGAGACGTAGTCTATACCATTTCACAACAAAGAGAACTAATTTTAAGGAATTAAAGTCACAGTCAAGTATATCAACCAAAATATCATAGTATGGATTTTGTGACTCTCAAGGATGTAAGTCATTTCTAGATGAAATATTGGTCACCTGGAAGACTGCACTTATCCCACAATCACAAGTTCTCTTCGTGTCATCCAAATTTTTGATGCAAAATTTATAACCATTGCAGAACACAGCCTTGTGGTGTTTCACCTACAATAATGTCAAACATGTATAATTTATTGCATCACGAGTTGAAAAACATATAGTTTATTAACAAATTTATAAGTACCTGGTGATCTCTTAAACAATATGCTAAATCTATTTCCTTTTGTGTAACATTGGGATCTCCATTACGATGAGCTTGTATAACCAATGAAGACACAAATTATCATTTTAATATATGACCATAATGTTGACATCGTTCAATCCAGACCATCATCCAATCTTGATTGTTTACAATAAAAAAATGTATTGCATCCCACTCTTTAGCAATTGTACAAAAGTAAATAGATGATCAGTTACAACATATTTATTTTGAAGATTAAGAATTAATTAAATATAATAACATCTCATAATTTATTACCTTTCAGTTTCCTAAATCTACCGTTTCCCACCAAGTACTCCCCTTCAAATTTTTTAATGGAGTCGAGATCCCAGATGCAATCTATATGGGTCTTTGCTACAAGATTAGGAAGATATTGAGTAATGTACACCATCATCTAGTATACCATATATCCTTCAACCATAGAACCCTTGGGACGTGCTCTTTGTCGTTCCAAACCCTTCAAAATTTCAAGTGTCTCTCAACCATCCACATTGACCTAGCATGTATAGGTCCACATAATTTAATCTCCTCAACTTGGTGTATGAGGTAGTGTGACTTACCTTGATGAAGGTATGCCAATCATGCATTTTCATCCCTGACCCAAAATCACACTTCTTTGATATGAAATTGCTTATATTCGTAGAAAATCCTGTAGGAAATTTTTTTGTGTGACTTCTTTTATGGCACTACTTTGTTGCTCTGTTAATAACCAAGGAAGAGAACTTGTGTTAATCTGGTCTCCATTTCTATTTGATTCAATGATATTTTTCATTGCATGATTAGAATCATGAATGCCACTATTATGACACGTAGGCATCGCATATTATTAGTCGCTATTATGACATGTAAGTGTTGCATCTCATCTATCGTTATTACGACACGTAAGTTTCACATGTTATTTGTCACTTTTTTAGACGTGCAATGAATTTGCTATACATGCGACATCGAGCCGTTGGTAATTTTGGGACAACCTGACGTTGAAAGTATAGAAAATTCATTGTACATCTAAAAAAAGTGACGTTTAGGTGTCGCAATACGAGCCATCTATAATGTTATCATGCTGTCATTACATTTTATTTGTCCCTATTATGACATCTAGGCATCGCAGACTAAATGTTGAAATTATGACAAACATGCGACATCGAGCCATCGGCAATTGCCGATGGCTCGACGTCCCATGTAATTTTTTAGTGTCACTTTAGAATTTTTAAGAGTTTCTCTTTGTTTTGAGAATAATTTAACATTCTCTACTTAACAAGGCCAACCACGTGAAGGTGGAAGCTCATCTGGCCCCTCCTAGGACACTCTTATGACCCTTTACGAGACTTTAAGATCTCTAAGATGTATTCTTGGGGATCGTAAAGGGTCATAAGGGATCCTGGGACACAACAGCTGAGAAACATAAATGTAGGCATCATTGTCACAATTTTTCGGAGACACAACATAATTTAGTGGTATACCCAGATGATGCAATGCAACCACCACTCCTCTAGTTCTAAGTTGGCATTGCACGATCCAAAAACCATAGATAAGGAATAAATTTAGAGAGCAGAGGAGGGCCATACCAACCAAAATAATATACCTCAGCTCTCTAAATTTATTCCTTATCTATGGTTTTTGGATCGTGTAGTGCCAACTTCAAATTGGAGGAGTAGTGGTTGCGTTGCATCGTCTGGGTATACCACTGAATTATGTTGTCTCAAAACAATTGTGACCACGATATATACATTTATTTTTCTCAGCTGTTGTGATATCTATATTTATGTTTCCCAGCTATCATGTTTATGTGCATGTTCTTTATGTGTTTGGCTTCTCTCCCTACTCCAAAATAAGATTTTCCCACTCTGAATTGAGAATGCGAGTGCAACTGCGTAGAATATATAGTGTTAGAAGGCCCCAAATGGGCATAAATTCAATGTTCTCCTAGTTGTTTATAAAATTTGAAACAACCAGAGAAGAATATTTTATAAACCATCGGCGTTGTGTGGAACTACATAGGATCGTCACCAAAGGGGGTTTCAGCTCAGAGAAGTCCCTTTCACTTAATAATTATGAAGCCATTAATGGTATACTAATTTTTTAGGATTCTAAGTTTCCATTGATGGCTTCAAATTACTAAGAAAAAGGTGTACAAAAGACTTAGCATCCTCTAGAGCCTTTTCCTTGAATGCATTATACCCTTTTTCTTGACGGATTCATCTTCTCGCTGAAGAGTTCAGCTAGAATTTTGCCTGAAAGTTTGTTTAGGTTGAAGTAAAAAGAGAAAACTTCTTATAAAAGTATTGGTATAATTTGGATAGCAAGGATCACTCAACAAATGAAACAAGAATGGAAACAACACAACTTAAAATTAGAAGACATACAGACATGTCTAGTGATCATATTGTGCTTAAGTTGGTGCCTGATGCTGCTGGAATGACTACAGACAGTAAATTTTGCATCAGTGCCTGATGTCATTAAAGTGTTGACCCAAGGTTGAATCCAGTATGCTCCTGTATGATCCAGAACATGCAAGGAAGGTCAAGATGGGGTTAGATACAAAGGATCTAAGCAATGCATGGCACCCTATTACTGATCCTCATCTACAATTAGGTATGTGCATAGTCAAGCCATACACTTCTCCTTGCCTCTCTATTTCCTACACCTGTATATACGGCTACACAACTAGATGCATGATATAAAATTCATAGTTTATTACATACAAGATCGTAAGATAAGCTACATCAATAACTTAGCTAAATCAATCATAAGGTATTTAAAACTAGTATCGTAAAGAGAAGCAAAATATGTAAAATATTGGTAAGGGGTCAAAAGATAGAGGAAGAACTCAAAAGTACAAGACCTAAGGGCCAGACCTAATGCCTTGGGGGCTCATCATTGATGGCCTTGCCTATGAAATTTGCAGAGACATCGTAGTTCAGGTTTAACTTTAAAACCAGTCTTTTAAAGGATGGTAGAATTGGTTATGCAACCCCTTTCGATGGTAGAGTCCCAAAACATTGTCTCCATTGGCTACCACCCAATTAGGTGAACAAGGATGAGAAGCTAATTGGATTCTACCTACAAATAAGTTATATGTAGACCTCCTCATAAGGTTACCTACCTAACAGTTTATAACTACGATGGAGAACCAATTCCTGTAAGATATTAAGGTAATATCCATGATCCCAAACCTACAAGATTTATAATTGTATGAGAGGAGATACATATTACATAATTCTATGACCATTTATATAATTTAATCATATCATGCCTTCCTAACATATGCATTGAACTACTAATATCAATGTCTATTAAACCCCAAATTGACAAGTAAAAGTGCAATTATACTAACGTCACTGCTCAAATTGTCTAACAATTCAACTACCAAAATATACCTTTAAAAACAAGAGTAACTATAAAAATTTCATTATTAGAACATCAAGACATAAACATCAGTCATTATCAAATAAGTTGCATATTAAATAAGAAACATTTCTTTTTTGGCTTTTTCTTTTGTTCTGCTTCCATATAATCTCATAGAGGCATATCCATCTCGGCATCGGCATTTCTTCTCACACCCATCTCAGCATCGTCATTTTTTTTCACCCGTGCACGTGATCTTATTGTCCTTTGCAAAGGCGTGCTCTGTGCAATAAAAAATAAAAGGGTTAAATTAAAGACATATTATCATAATTGGGGTCAATTTAAAAACATATTATCATAATTTTTACAAGCATTTTAGTACTTTAAAAAATGTAAACGTGATGCTCTTTACCTTGTGCAACCGCACCTTCTTTCCTGGCAGCTTGAACCTTAACATGCTCATCAGGAACATCTACATTCCCTGCAACTACAATACAAAATTTTTTATTAATCCCAACACATTATAATTAAATTATTATTACTATGCCAAATTCAATTTAAAATGTTTACTTGTATTAATAAATCAATAATCAAAATTTGAATAGAAAATGCATACCTTGAGTACTACAATGCACATCTGAATCGACGCCTCTGTCGTGCTCGGGTGCTGTTTCAAGATCGAAAAACTGCATTCCAATGTAAATAATTAGTGCATTTATTGACAATATATAAATATATAAATAGAAGACAAATACTGAGAAATGCTAAATAATTAGTGCATTTATCGAAAATATATAAATATATAAATAGAAGACAAATACTGAGAAATGCTAATCATTCAATTTAATACATATAAATATAATCAATTTAAAGTTTTAAACAAATATATTCACTTTATGTTGGAACTTAACATCCAATACAGTAATTGGAAAAGTATTCAACTTGAAATAAAAATCAATTGGCTTATTTACCTCATCGACAGATCCACTTGAATAAACTTGCGCACTCTTTGATCGGTATCGTTCAGCCACGACTGTATAGCCTTGTTTGTAGCCTACTTTCTTGTCCTCTTTTGAAATCTTTTTTTTGAACTCCAAGCCCTACATTTTTACTATCGTGAATTTCATCAAAACTAAATTGATTACAATTTATAAATATTTGCATACGGTTTTTCATTTACTATTACTTACAATTCGTACAACAAGTTTTGAATATCCACCCGAGCCGAGCTTGTGTTGCCCATGCTTTTGTTTTCTTGCTTCTATTGCCTTTGTTGTGTCAGGCAACCTGTGTGATGTTTGAAATATGTTAGATCACATAAGTACAAAGAGTAAATAGTACATAATTTCATTACTAATATTATCATGTACCTTCTATCCTTGGGTGATATTATTTGTCCATAATGTCTTGCGCATCTCACAAGTGCATCCTTTTTAAGATTCTCCCACTCATTAATAGGAACATAGGGGGGCTGCTCATAATAATGGTTGCATTCTATTTGGGTCCTGTAGTTGTCCCTAACATATTTTAAAGTTTGCCCCACTTTCTCAAGGAGCTTAAGTCTTTGAAAGGTGTTGGGTCCAAAAAGTGTTATCATAGAGTCAATGAGTTTATCCTTTAACACTTTATCTTCTGATTGCCACCTTTTATAAAAAAATAGTTAGATTCATAAATGAAGTGAAGCTACCTATTAATATACTTGAAGAAATGGATGAAAGATAATCTGATCTAGCAATGAAATCAAAATATGATACCCTGCGCATATGGTCAGCCCGAAAATGCGCAAACATTCATCATTAAGTTTTTCATAAAATATATTATTCCCTGCAAAATACTAACGAGATTATTAGTTATTACAAGGGACTTCACAGGGGGTTAATGCATTACATAATGAGTATAAGATTGTATAGTAAAAGAAAGGATCGATCTTTAAAGTACTTGGAAGTTGGGCTACTCTCACGGGAAGTCCATCTTCAATGTTCATGAGCAATTGATCAAACTTCTTTATTGTTCTTGTACATTTTACATGAGTACATCCAGGAATTCAGTCATCGCCTCCTACATAAAATGAATCCAATATTACAAAATATCCCCTGAGAAAGAATAGTTCAAGTGAAATATAAACATGATAAATGAGAGAGAAAAAGATGAGTCTACTTACCAATAATAGGTGTTTCCATCGCATATGTGGCCATGCTACATGTTGCCAACATTGCAACTGGTGGTAGCTCTGTGGTTCTGATCCTTGTAGCAGGCGGCGTAGTGAACATAGGATCAATAGTATGTGCTAAAAAATAAGATTGTTAGAGTTATTAAAAAAAAATTTGTTCAAGCAAAACACAAGTGGAGGATAGAACATGCGATATACTTGAACTTCCTAGTGAAGTATATGCATCTGGGGCACGACCCTTGAATGTTTGTAGCATCCTCTGTAAAAATAACCCATATGTATTTTAGTTAATGACAGAAATAAAAGAGTATACTATAAAAATCATTATTGAACTTTTGTTATAATTAAAAACTACATTGATACTTACTTGATAAGTCTGAACATGGTTAGCCAACTCTTCCACTCTCATCATCATTTCAGGAGTCTGAGGTTGAATACATAACAATCGAGATAACTCTCTTGAAATTTCACGAAGGACCTTTTGCACTGCAACCACAGGAGCGTCTAATGAAAAATTAACAAGGAATGGATCCTGCTCATCCTACAGCTCCTCATGGATTACTTGTTCCTTTCCCTTTTCCTGATCAACACTTGTTTGTGAGAACAATATTATTATAAAATTTATTTAAAAGCAATCCAAAATAGTAGTTAATAATAAAACATAACAAAAAATACGCATTAACATTTTTCTTGTATGTGCATTTATACAACAACAATCATTTTTACCTGTTGGGAAGACGAAGTCCCATGAGAACCATCATCATCATGCGTATCATGTAGCTGTTGATCCATTCTATAGCCTTGTATTTCAAAAATTAAAAATCATTGAGACATGTTAAAACACGTGTTCTTATGCTAAGTTACTTTGAATAAAAGACAATTATCAAAATGCTTCAATTAAAAGAAGAGATAGTTTTTTTAATTTTTAAACAATTTTAAATGGTGCATAGTGCATACCACCTCTTCTATGAGAGTGGGTGTTTTTGTATCTATGCAATTCAAATTGTAATCGACAAGCAGCTCTTCGCCTCCATGTATTGAAGTGACCGCACATAGAATACATGATTTCCCTCGCACGCCTCAAATATGCAATTGGATTTCTTCTTAGTTGACTTAGGTCATGTACTGTTTACAAAACTTGCAATACTCCCTGATGCTTTTGGCCTTCCATCAATGTATATAGCTACCATTTTACTTTGTTCATTGACTTTTTGTTGTATATAATTTGTCGCGAGTCCATACCTACACATACTTTTTTTATATCTAACAATGTACATCCAACTACTGTAATCATAACAAGGTCTGACATACACCATCAATTCAACAACTTTGTTGTATGAGACCTTTATGCCATCCATGGAAAATAGGCCCAAACCATGTAATGAAGATGGTGCTATGCGATATATCCTCTCTCTAACACAAAAATCAGTGTTTATTGA
>MU224472.1:2284356-2294373 GCA_018584345.1 Thuja plicata
AGCAAAGTTGACTGTTATAATTTATAAATTGGACTCAAACTACATAGACAAAGGTGTTGGGTATTCTAGTCCACTAGGACAAGGGATTCCTCCATCCCAATATTTGACCCACAAAAAAGGTCATGACAAGTTGATGCAGGAGCACCAAGGTCAAAGGCAGGAGCCATGGAGTCCACCAGGGTAACTGATGGATCCTTGGGAGGAGTGGAAGACAAATGGCCTTCAAAGGTGTCATTGAATCATGTAATAAAAATATTCATGGTAATGTAATATTGTTTTGATCATAAATTGATCTTATTGTAATCAAATCCTAAATGTAAGCCTTATTAGCATTGCTAAATCTACAAGGTACCTAGGGGTCACTAGGAATGGACTATGGATTGATCCTTGGTTAGGGGATTGGTAAGATGACCTATACGGGTCTATAATGATGTAATAAGGATATAGAATCCTCTAAATATTATCAAGAGCACTAAGAGTGCAAAGTCTTGTAAATTGCCTATATTGGCAATATAAGCCAAATAGGGCTTAATTGGAGTTAGTTGGGGTTAGTAGGGGTTATAGGTTAAGTTAGCTTTCTAAGGTTGTCTCTAAACCTTTTGAGTATTTAGAATGGGCAAAGGATGTTGTGTTGTCGATTTGACAACTTTTGTTGTCAACTTGACAACTAATTCTTGTGTTTTGTCACTAACAATCATACTGTTATGTGACAGTTAGAGTTAGTTGAATGGTTACTCTCAGGTATTTGGATAGTTAATGTCTCTTTATATGGAGATCCATAATGTAGGGAGGTGTTGATCTGAGATGGATCAAGTTTGTACTAGTTTAAATCAAAAAATTAAAATTTCTTTGCAAATTGTGTATTCCACTGGCTTACGATACAGTCAAACAACAACAAACTTTTGTATTTGATTTGAAAATGATACTGGCTTGGTTTGGAATGTAGGAACGTCTCTTTGCATTTGTTTTTACTTGGTTATATTATCTATTTATTTCCATTGTCACTGAGAACACCAAGGATTTGACTGGTGTAGTGACAAAGATTGGTTACAGGGGTATAGTCAGCGATTGTTAGTTGTAACCCTCAACATGTGAAGGCATTCCCACCCCTGTGTTAACTATGGTTTGGTGGGAGATGCCTGGAATGTACCTTATGTAGTTTATGTTTTTTTTAATGGAGGGAAAGTGAGAAGAAACCGTGACAGGTTAGGTGAACACATACAGTGGAGGGTGCATTTGAAAGCACCAGTATTAGAGAGTTTGAGAGTAAATTGCTGACTTCAGGGTTTGAAGGGCTACCAGACGATCCTATAAGGGCTATAGTAGAATAATGGTGAAAGATGAGTGGATAGGAGTGAATGGGAAGTGTTAACATGGAAAATATACCATGTTAAGATCATTTGAGGTGTTGGGATCAAGCTGAGAGGTGTCTGGAGTTTTGGTATGGTGGAGGCACTAGGTGAACTAGGTGTCCTAGGATGATGTTGGTGCTAGAAGGCATTGGAACAAGGAAACAAGGATGTGAACTTGAGTAGTATGGTTGTTGGAGTAACTTACAAAGTCAGAAAACTCTATTTGATCTTTGAGTAGGATTGATTCCTTGAGTTGATTCCAAGCTACTTGTTGAATCCTCGAGTTGAGTTGGCCTACTTAAGGTGATAGTAGAGGGCTCTGCATCAATTTGTATCAGATCACAGTAAAAGATCTGGTTTGGGGTGAAGAAGCTTTGATATTTTGAAGAACATGAGTCCTTTGTTCAACCCTTAGAGTTGAATCATCCTATGAGAGTGTTCCAAGGTGGTGACTATGCTGGATAGATCTTGGATTGAAGGTGAGTTCAGTGGTTGCTGATTGCAAGTTGGTTTTATAGAAGGTACAGTGGTCATCATGAAGAATAATGTGGATGCAAAGTTCATTCAAAGGTCATCCATGTTTAGGACACAATGCAAATGCAGGGGTAAGGTATGCAAGGTTGTTGTTTGTAGTGTCATGAACTCTTCTTAGTTAGATTTTGAACCATTCATCTTTGCTAAATGCATTTAAGTGTTAGCAGTGCAAAATTTTTTGGTCAAATTTCTGAAAAGGAGAAAGGTACATAATTCACAGTGGTTGAGGGTGATATTAATGAAGATAACATTGAGATGTTGATGCAAGAGGAGTTGAAGTGGAGGATGTTAATTTATTTTTCAGACATGATTCTCACAGGTCTAGTGTTAGCATCAAAGCATTGAAGATTGCATCTAATTAATCAAGTGCAAAAATCTGCTCCACAAGCGCTGCCAATATACCTACTACTTAATTTTTACTACAATTCAATTCAAATAGAGTTGGTGTATTTAACTACATTAGTGTTTTGCTTTACCATTCTGTAAGCCATCATAACTAGTCATGAACTCTGCTCAGTAAGATTTTGAACCATTCATCTTCGTTGAATGCATTATAGTGTTAGTAGTGCAAAAAAATTTGGTCAAATTTCCTAAAAGGAGAAAGGTATAGAATTCAGAGTGGTTGAGGGTGATATTGTTGAAGATAACATTGATACCTTGATGTGAGAAGAGTTGAAGCAGAAGATGTTAATTTCTTTTTCAAACATGATTCTCATAGATCTAGTGTTAGCATCAAAGTTTTAGCATTCAAGTGTTAGCTCTGAAGTGTTAGCATATAAGTGTTAGCATCAAAGCGTTGAAGATTTCATCTGATTAATCAAGTATAAAATTCTGCTGCACAAGTGATCTCTGGTTAGTAATATTTTGAACCATTCATCTTCGCTGAACTCATATAGATCCAATATCTTCATAATTTATATAAAACTAAAGTTTAGAGAGGCTGGTATTTTAAAAAATTTGGAAAGGCGGGAATTCTAATTAAAGATAAAGATTCTCATAAGTCTAGGATAAGAAAGGAGAAAATATGAAGAACAAGGAAGATTAAGAGAATTAAAACTGGAATTTTATCAAATGAAGTTATTGTTGCCCAGGTGCTACTATTTCATTTTTGTTTTTTCTTAGATAACATGTTGTTTCTCTAGTCTTACTATTTACGTAGGCCTTCACATCTGCTTTTGGTATGTTAATGGTCTTTATGTCACTATTTTATTATGTTAGTGCTATATGGTGACATCTGGTCTACATGATTTCTTTGAGCTAGGTCTGCCTACAACTCCCTTTTTTTTATTTGCATCTGATTTATAATATTATTATGACTTTTGGGACCAAAGTCCTTTTTCTGCTTAATTAAAAGGTAGTGGCTCAAATAAACTATCTTTTCTTATATCAATACTCTAGCCATTTTTTTATTTTTATAATGGTCGACAATGTATTAAAGCCATAAAAAACCAAAATGAATGATGTAATGAAATATGTCAAATGGACAAAATGAGGACAAATATCAACTCTATATAACCGGCTTCAACAAACTTTAGATCATAGAGGAGAAATCGAAGCACAGATCAAGAAAACTCTCGAAAGTGGGTTTTCTTACTATTCTATTATTTACCCATGTTAGTGGATTACTCATAGAGACAAATAACTTGAATGCACAAATCTAGATATTGATCAACACAGCTAATGAACAAAGAATCTTTATATGGTTATTGATGTTCACATTCAAGTACTCCCGCAAGCCAAAATTCGATGGGATACAAAATTTTAGCAATTCAAAGATGTTTATATAAGAATATTTTCCCTTCAAAGAAGTAAAAGGACACACATACTTTTAACATAATAGAAAATATTCATGTGGTGAGGATAAGACATTTTCAAAGGAGGGATGATATTAATTAGTATATTTACAATTTTAAAAATTTAGGTAGAGGAAGCTTCAAAATATCTTGAAAAAACTTAAATTAATCAAATTTGAAAATATTTAAGATTCAAAAATATAAAAAATTATTACTATTATATTAATTAACTCATCATTTACTCTTTGAACATTCAAAATGAAAAAATAACAATAGCATTTTTACTTAAAAATTTAATTCTTATGTATAAATACACATCATCAAAATAAAACTCTAATCATTTGTCTCTTATAAAATTTATAAAAAGATCCTATACTACATCTCATTTTTCTTGAACATCAATGGGGTTTAGGTCATCTAGAGGAGGCTTCCAATAAAAACAATAGATACATCATCTTCATCTTAATTCTATGACTAAGTATCCCAAACAAGACAAATTGAAATTGCTAATACAAGCTAAACAAGCTTTTAGTACTTTCAAAATTATTTTATTTTTAAATTACATTGAAATGATATTCTAATTACTACCCTATTCAATTCAAAATTTTCATTAAAATTTACAATATTAACCAATCAAAACTAATCTTCTAAACTTATTATAAAGCTTACATGTAGTACAAAAGAAGAGAACAATTATTTAAGAAACAACTTTAACTATTATTATTTAGGTAAATTTTCCTTGATTTTGTATATAAGTAGATGATGGAATAAAGAACATTGATGGACTTTGAGTTGAGAATTTAAGAGATCATAGGTATAAGTTTCAATGAAAAGTCACAGCAAAAGGAAGATTGCATTTCAATGGGACAATTGATAATATCTAACCAGACCATTAAAGAGAAAATATATGAGGCCTGCTTCGGGAGGGATTAAGGTAAAACTAAGGCATGTATTTGTTTGTTTGAGACCTAACTAACATGCATGGAATATTATGCTATATGTTTAAAGCATTCACGTACTGCTATTGTACTCCTTGTAGGCCTTCTTAACCTCCATGTATATGACGAGCCTAAATGGAATGTAGTTCCCTTCAATGTCAGGACATGTATTTAAGTAGTGACTTTCACCTATTTATGCAGTTAGAGTATCATGACAGATTCGTGGGTAGTAAGTGCATTTCAGGAGCAATATTTGACAATTTTTTCATATTTTAAACCTTTAAAGAATGTTGAAAATAGATCTGATTGAAAACAAGCAAGGCAGAGGTGAAAAGGGCATACAGAAGGAAGAAAAGAAGAAAGGTGAAGAAAAGAACCATAGGAAGGAGAATATTGTCCTCTTAACAGAGAAATAGAAAGTAAGGTCCAGGGATTTCAACAAGGGACAGTTTAGATGCACCAAGAGTATACTGGCAAAAGACATTCCAGTTAAGACAAGCTCTCTTCCCAAAGATACTAAGGAATTGGAAAAATTATTGGAAGAAGTGGAAGAAGAAATGCTTAAAGATTGGGACTCTTCCCATACAGAAGCAAAGACTTACAAGCCTTTAGTGCCCCCACAATAAATCCACTCCCTCTTTGTAAAAATCCTTTCCACCTCAATATAGAAGGAGTCCACCTCTATAGGAACTGAAAAAGAAGAAACTAATAAAAGGAAGAAACTACCATAATTCCAACCCTTGTTTAACTGGCTATTGATAGAAGAACACATAAAGTTATGAGCATTTTTACGAAGTAATTCTCTACTTCCATAGGGGACTCTTGCACCTCCATAAGAACTATGAAAGAGGAGGATGAAAAAATATACCAAGCCGTCACTAAAGTCATCACAACACACCCCAACTTAGCATGGATGAGAATAACCCATAAATTTGCACCAATCCTTAACTAAAAAAAACCAAAGAAAAGGATGCACCCTTAAAAAATATCAATAAATGATTGGCCACTAGAAAAACACAAGACCACCATCCATAGTGGATAAAATGGATGTAGTCCAAATGAAAAGACAAAAAGAACTAAAAACTTAGCACCAAAATTTAGAGAAGGCGCCATCATTAAATTCACGGCATGAGGAACCATCAATAGGACCCAGTAGGTGTTGTGTAGAACACACCACCATCGTGACCCACCACATCTTTCACCACAAAACATTATATCTACCCATGAGCTAGTTTCACACAAAGAGAACCCCCACAACTTGGAACATAATTCAAACATAGCCCTAGAAGGGGAGGATCTGACATAGGAAGAGACAATTGCCAGCGATGGAGGGGTAGAAAAAACCTCCATCTCCATCCACCACAATTCTCACAATCATGGCCCCAAATCCCACTATAGAAAAAGTGCCCTGAGCATAGAGGGAGTGTTATCTACCATCACCTCTAATAGAATTTGTACCTTTGTATATTAGCACAAGAGAAGATACCAAAATCACCACAACTGCCAACACTATTTGTAGTTGAAATAACTTTTCTAGCTCCACCAAGATGGATATAGGCCCATCAGAAACAAAAAGAACAATAATAACCCAAACAACACCTTTCCTCACAACAAATAAAAGCATACAATCAACCTCCAAAATCTACTCAATACAACCAAAACCAAAAGCATAAAGGCTTCTCATGCTAGAAACTTCAAGGGTCCAAAGCCCTATCAACCTAAGACTAGAAAGAGAAGAGATAATTTAATCATGGAAACCCCTCAAAGATATAGGGGTCCCAATTAGCCATAGATATAGATTATCAAACAAACCAAGATCCATACTCGGACTCTCACAACTAGGAAACCTCAACAACCAGGCAACAAGGGATACAAAAGAACAAACCCCATCAACTAGTAGGGGATCCCACACCACTGACTACTCAAAGGATCTCTTCTAGATTACACATCCCTCAGCCAGGTCAAAGGGTAGAATCTCAAGGCAACCATCGAAGAAGTAATCACACATAATAAACACAAACAATCAAAAAATGACCAAACCCAGATAGAAAAAGCCACTAGTAAGGAGAGAATCACAAACCAAAGAAATAACCTAAAATAAGGACTTTCTAACCTATCAGGATTATGGAATCAACAATGTAGCCTAGGATACAGGAACAACAACATGTGTGTAGCTCTTATTGAGCACAAGCTGCTCCACCATAGGGAAACAAACCATATTCATCCACGCCATTAATAAGTCAATAGTATAGCATTTGAAACAACAAGGAATAAACTAAATTTTACCATCCTCAAGCTGTTAAAGTAGAGAAAGTTTGTAGTAAAAAACCAAAATAGGACATGCAAGCCCAAACATTAGAAAAGACTCGATCTCAACTCCTAGAGAAGACATCTTATTCTTTAATGTGAGAGAAGGCCAACGAGAAATTAAAGAAAAAAACACTAACACCCTCAAGCATCTATGGTGAAAAACCATATAATTCAATGTATATATTGAAATTGATAATAAGATCTTGAATGTCCAGGTTCTAGGCAGTTTGTTTAATCCCTCAATGAGGCATTTAAAAAGACAGCAACCATTGTAAAATTCATTGGTATCTGACCTTCAATAGATAGGGTCAAATCTTCAGTGATACAACAGTGACATACTGCCTGTGACAAAGCATCACTTTCTTTATGTCAGGGTTTCTGTAGATTACAACGTATGTTCTCATTACGGTGTATGTTCTCATATTGGCTAATATCAATCAGGCCATCTTAGGGTATATGCCTCTAGTCATGTAATATGCTCTTAACCAAAGGCTAAAATACAAAACATATATTGAAATTGATAATAAGATCCTGAATGTCCAGGTTCTAGACAGTTTGTTCAATCCCTCAACGAGGCATTTAAAAAGACACCAACCATTGAAAAATTCATTGGCATCTAACCTTTAATAGATAGAGTCAAAGCTTCAGTGAGACAATAGTGGCATACTTCCCATGACAAAGCATCACTTTCTTTATGATAGGGTTCTGCAGATTACGGCGTATGTTCATCATATTGACTAATATCAATCAGGCCATCTTAGGGTATATGCCTCTAGTCATGTAATATTCTCTTAACCAAAGGATAAAATACAAGACATACCTCAAATGGTGAGTACGCAGTGGCTTGTTGATGAGTATGCAGTGGCTATACCCTAAACATGAAGGAAACTAACTGAATTGCAAACTGGCCCGGTGGTGTGATGAAATGTCATGCCCCACAAGGGAACCGGGGAAGAGAATAGAGATTCTTTTAAATAAAAAGAAAACCTAAGTAAAAATTCATGAAATTCTTTTTTTAAACTTTTAAAGAATTATGTGAGCAAAACTTAAACTTAGATTCCTTCCAGGGTTCCCTTCTAATATAATGCACAATTCATTTAAGTTCAATAAGTAAGCTAACAAGAAGTTTTACTTCTCAAAGCAAACTACATCATATCATTATAAGATTCTTTATTAAGAAATGCCTAAGTACTTTCATTTAAATTTTCCATTTAAAAACCATCTATATTCCTAAGTATTCTTTAGAACAATATAACCTTTAAATAAAATGGAACCATCTAAATCATTTGATACATTGCAAATAATAAATTTGTTCTTCAATAGCCCTTTTTCACTTAATCAATAATAAGAAACATTCTACTATACTTGAAATATTACCAAATCCTTTTTCCTTTTTCCAACATACATCTTATACATAAATTTCACATCTCCCTTTTCCCTTTTTCCTAAACCTACCCATTCCAAATACATCATTTTAAATTACATCAATGATTACATTAAATTCATCTCCTCTTGGGAGGTAACAATAATTTACATCATGAAAGATAATCACAAGGCCTTCATTTTTTAAAAACTGGTACATAAGCAAGCATGAATCTTCAAACCACTGCATCCATAAAAGATACCTCGATAAAAGATTTACCACCCAACCACATGGATACCCAAAAGGAACACTCCCCCGTGCTAGGAGATAAACACCAAGGTCCACAAAAAGAAGATAGCTAGGCCATACCTAGGGTTGGGTAACCTTTTCCCAAATAGCAAGGAAAGAAAGGGTCAAAACATAAAACATTTCCCAAAAAGGTTCTAGGGCTTGGTAGAAACTCTAAGCAACCACCTAAGTAAGTGTCATCGCATAGCCCTCCTTGGGTTTTCCTGGTACTAGCCACTCCGGCCCCGGTCCCCAAGTAGGCACATGCAGGATCGAATGCCTTTTATACTGACAAGCGCCATTTGATCATACCTACTTGTAGGTACCTTCTCCCACTCCCATCCCTCGCCTTTACTAGCGCTAATGGCATGGGCGAGGCACATTTAATCTTTTTAATGTTAGAACCCATTCCCATAAGTTTAATTAAGTTTTCACTTGTTAAATAACTCTTCAGTTGGTTATCCTGGTTCTATCCACTTAGGGCCCCGGCCCCGCACTAAGAGCCACTCACTAGGTGTCGTTAGGTTTTCTACCCTTAACCCACATATAACAATTACATCATACACATAGTAAAAAAACATATTATAAACACATTTAAGATCTGCTACAAAGAAAATAAATTAATAAGATAGCTTATGGATGTTTAGAGAAATTGGGAATGTTTGAGGATGTTTAGAATGTCCTGATCTTGTTAGACAACTCTAAACCCTAAACTGCTTCCTACACACATTCTAACCCTAATTAAGGCATCTAAATGCACTGATCATAAACTCCACCCACAAGAAATGGTCAAATTAAAGGTTTACACAACATTTTATATACCAAAAGATCATGCTCCATAAAGTTCATTCTAAGTTTGAAATTTTGACTTAACCTGAAATTTGACTAAGTCTGATCTTATTTAAAATCTAAAAACTAGAAATTGCAACTTAACTTCTAGAAGGCTGAAACCTATCCCAATCAATCCAAATGGTACCTAATCCCTTTATACAAGTATAACTTAAAGTATATGAAATTAAA
Source organism: Thuja plicata (assembly GCA_018584345.1). NCBI lineage: Eukaryota > Viridiplantae > Streptophyta > Pinopsida > Cupressales > Cupressaceae > Thuja > Thuja plicata. The sequence continues at coordinate 2,293,955 of MU224472.1, forward strand.
GTACCGTAACATATACTTAAATATTTTAAACTTGTTCAACTACGACCCTAATAAAAATGCAGCACCTAAACACGCGCAAAATGACACAGCTTCTAACAATAGACTCAGCCAAATGATAGAGAACAAAATACGAGAATAAAACAATTCTTAAACTCGGGATTTTATAAACTTGTACAAATGGCTGGCTGGCATAATAAAAAGATAGAATATTTCTATTGATAAATTCTTATTAAAATGACATAATACTGCAATAGTATAGCATTTGTAATACATTAATCTATCATTTGTATAATGTATGGATGGCTAACAAAACAATACAATAACATCTACATGACCAGCAATAATACAATAATATCTACATGACCAGCAATAATACAATACTATCTACATGACCAGCAATAATACAATAATGTATCAAT
>MU224472.1:2337400-2360273 GCA_018584345.1 Thuja plicata
GGTTAATACACAAATGAATCCAATATTTGGAAAGAGACCAAGAAAGGGGATCTTAAATTCTGTAAATTTATTGATTAATATGATTAATGATAGTAATTGAAAAGAATAGGAGAAAGTACCAACCTTAAAAAATTGCCGATTAAAGATTGTTGTTTTCTGAGATCTGTAGACTATTTCTGGAGATGCTGACAGTTGATACCAAATTGAAACAGAGAGACGGACAAAACCCAGAAATATTTTTTTGTTTCAATGTCATCTTATGAAAAAGGTCAACCTTGTACCACTTTTGCCAACTCGATCTGCTCAACTCCGAATGTGTCCCTGTTCACATAGTCCGAAAGAAATCTGAAAAGGGTATCCAGATCTAGCCTCAAATTTATAGTCCCAAACCTATACTTGCAAGAAAAATGTTTTTTTTTGGGGGAAAGGGGTTTGCCTTGGTCAAACCCCAATTTTTGAATTAACCTTATAATATAATTGAAATTGCAGAGATAAACACATAAATTCACCTTGCTTGTTATGTCCTTGTGGCGGATTCGAATCCGTGGATCCACAAGTATGCTTCAAAACATGGAATGTAGAATGGAAGGACGTCTTCAATCTCTTTCTTGTAGATCTCCAAGACCAAGTCTTGAATGGGTTCTTAAACTTGACAAGGGCTTTGGAAGAAGATGGATTGAGAGATCACCAAAAGGGCACTTTTTGGCTTGAATCCTTCAATGGCCTCCAATGGATCTCCTTCATGCAAATGGATACTTGAATGCTTGAGAATGGATGGATGCTTTCTTGAAATATTTCTCCTTAGCTTGCTTGAATTGCACTTGAAAATCCTTCTCAATTGCCTAATGATGCTTGATGATGGTTATTCATGCTTAGAGAAAATGAGAGAAGGCTCCCTTTTATATGAAATTAGGGCACAATCTTCTAAGGAGGCCTACATAGGATAATTAAATCATCATTTAAGCCATTAGCCCTAGGAGAGGACCTATATTAAATATAATTTAGGAATCAACCAATTCAGAACCCGAAACAGCCGACCCGGAAGCGGGAGAAAACTTTTTTTGAAGACCGAAATCCCGGAAACCAAAAGTTCCCAGGATTTGGACCTTGGGACAGGGTCGAGGTTGGACCTATCCTAGGAAAGGGTCAAGGTTGACCCTATCCTAGGGCAGGGTTGAGGTCAACCTTGTCCTAGGAGGTCGACCCTATCCTCAGATCCCAGGATCACAGGTTAGAGACCCAGAATGCAGAAATCAGGTCAGGAAATGGGGGTTAGAAAGGTAGGTCATGGGGGAAGCCATGTTAAGATTAGGAACCCATTTAGAGGCACTTGTCATGACCCCAAACCACTCACTCAGAAGGCTAAACTAGTCTCCTCTGGAAGTGCTTCCATTTTCTGACTATACACTATGATCTCATCAAGTGTGACCTCCAACTTATTCTTATTGGTTTTGTTCTTCTTCTTTTATGATGCACTTGTATATAAAACCATAGACAACTACTCTACTTGGTCTGATGTGCTACTTGATGGTTTTTCTGGTGTTGTACCTTTTCCTTGCTGCTCGATGTTTGCCTGCCAATTGTCTCAGGACATATCCTTATCTACCTTCAGTGTATCGGTAGCTTTTCCTTTGGTGTCCTTAGGCTTGGTATCAACTATCTTATCTTGTTCATCTTTCTCTTATTGCACTTCATCTATATCTTTTATTTGTGCATCTTTTTCGGTGTTATCTCCATCTTTTTGTTCTCCACCGATGACTACATGTTCATCGGTTGTGTCCTTCTTTTCTTCAGATGTATCTTTTTGTTCATCATTACCCTTATCCTTGGGTATGCTTTCTTCCTTCTTAGGTAACTTCTCCTTTTCTTAGATAATATTGATAGCTTATATCAATAGTGGTATCTGTCCTGGTGTGTCTACCTATGTTGAATCTATTGTAGTGTCCTATTCGTCAGTTTGGTCCTTGACAACAGTGACATATTCATATTTTTGTATCTCATCTGTAGGATCTCCTCTGGTAATATAAATAATTGTACTGTCCGGCCATGTCTCATCTGCAACGTCCATATCCCTGTTTCCTTTTGTGTTCAATTATTCTTCATTGACATCTTCATTAGTGATTCATTAATCATATTTTTCTGTTGATTTTTGGTAAGAGCTATTTGTGGCTCGGGACTTGTATCCTTTTTAGGTATATCAAGTATCTTTCTCCATTTAGCCTTAGTCTTCTTGTCCAGTTCAAGTAGATGTCGTAGAAGCACTTGGTAGGATCTTAACTTTGGTGAGAACCTAGTGGAGTATTTCTTCATCACTTCTTCAATCTCCTCTATTTTAGATTCAGGAGGCATGACATATACTACGGCTCTTTCCCTAATCTCTTTCTCAAAGTGTAATGCAAATGTCCATCTTGCCGATAATCTATCCTGAATTTCTTTTGGCATATTATCTGCTAATTGTATTAGAAGATATTTGAATATACACATCATTTTTATAATTGCCTTTTCTATTTTATTTTGATCCTCAGGATCAAACATTAGCCATTTCTTAATCTTGCGATCATTGACTAATCCTGATTTGATAATTGAAGCACATACTTCATGAACTGTTTCGGGAATATTATTCTTTTCCTTTTGGATAGAGTCATCTTTTTGAGTATCTTCTATATCTTCCTTGGTTAGGATTAATTTTCTTCTCCTCTTCGGTGCTTTGGTTTGTTTGGTTTGAGGTTTTCTTTTGTAGGTCCTTACTTGATCTTTCTTTATCGATGAAGGCCTTGCATCCTTTGCTATCTGACTCCTGGTCCTGGATGCAGCAGTGGTCCTAAATTTCTTAGCTAGTGGAGGTAGTGGTGTATCTGACCCTGTGGACTCTAAGTCACTCTCCTTCTTAGCTTCACCGACGGGTGACTGACCCTCAGTTTCTTTTTTCTATTCAGTTTCCTCTTCATTCACCGATAGATTTTTCTTCAAGTTCTTGACCATTTTTTCTTTCTTCTTATCAATATTCTTCACAAATAAGCCAGTTTTAATCCTTTCTTTGGATTCTTCATAAGTTCCAACTTGGGTTGTGATTTGTCTAATGGCTCATTTATCAATGCCTAAATAGCATTTGATGCTTGATCTATGTTCACCTCATAGTCAAGTGGAGCTAGCCATGTTGTCCTCGGTACAAATGGCTTGATGTACATGTAGTTAGTGTCTACCATAAAATAAATGTCAGTCTTGAACTTTTCTATTAACTATTCTAGAATTCTTACCCTCGTCTACATTATATCTTTGAATCCTGAAAAGTATTCATCCATGATTGACTCAAAATTATCTCCTAGTGATTTGATGAACTCACTAATCTGTATGGTCACTGGTCTTGTAGTGTCCCATTTGACATTTCCTATAGATGGGAAAGATTCTTGGAAATAGAAGAATATGCACATGATGAGTGATCCAAACTTACATGAGTTGGACTTTGCAGTCCTTATTATCATCATGTTCTCATCCAATTGTCTTAACAGAAGTTCTGATAGATCCAACTACAATCCGTTCTTGAAAATCTTATATGCTGTATCCACTTCTCTGGATGCAATACTTTTTATCTTGCTAGCCTAAAATAACTTGTATCCTAAGACACATGCTCCAAATTTCAATTCATTATCGGTGATGGTGGATACCTTGAGTCCTCTTCCATCCCATGCAACTCCTATATTCTTCTTAATTTGAACTTTAGGTGGGTGCTTTAGTGCCTTTACCTTATCGCTTATGGGATAATTGGTGACAACATGTATAACATCCCTTGTTATCGGTTTAGGCTCATCTGGCCATATCTTTTGGTCATGTATCCTTCTTAGTACTAACCAAATCCATTGAGTCTTGAACTCCTTTAGGAACCATAGGGCATTTGTGAGCCCTTTTACCTCAATGTGCTTATACTCTTCCTTGATAGTGCCATCATCATTGCAAATCTTCTTGAAATCTTTCTCAACTTACAGGTCTCCTATTTCTAAAATCTCGTAGTGTATATATGCTCGCATGTCTTCGATGAGTAAAACCCTAGCTTGTATTCTTGAGAATGCACCAGCATTGTTGGGTCATAAAGAAACCTCAGGACATATCTTTTAATGAGGTTCCTCACAGGTTGGATTCTTGATTAGGTTGACCTTATTCTTCTTATCATTCTTGAGCTTAGTGGTTCTTGATGTAGTTGCCATCGTTTCTAAAATTAGGGCTTTTTCCTATGAATGAAAATAGAGTTCTCGGTTATCTGTGTACTTACTTCAACCTCTATAGCTGTTTAGGAATCTTTTTGGAGTGCTGTGAACTAGGTTGGAGTCCCTCTGTAATATGGTTTCTTCGTGCTATGGTTTTTCTCTATCTCTTCACTCTAATCGCTTTGTGAAAAATGAAATCCTTCCATCGTCTATTTATATACTTTGCCCTAAGTTGAGTCATTAATGCTCAACCATTTATTGGTGTGTGAAGACGGAGTCATTGGGTGATACACAATAACATTCTTAGTGATAATGTGATTTTTTGAGGAAGCTATCAACTTATTACATTCACTGACAGATTTTAGTCGCTAGTACATTTGAGTCCTTTTTTCAACGGCTATGTGTCACAATTCTGACACTACCCCGTCAGGCAAGCAACATACGACGGTGTTGCAGTTTTGGTTTCGGAACCACCAATAGATGTTATGTCTATCATTATTATGATGAAAATAACTATTGCAATAAGAAATAGCTACACTATTTAGCATGTCATCATTACACTTTATGACTGTTGCAATTATGATGGGTGTGTGAGGGATATGTTGTACATGCAACGTCTAGCTGTCGGCAATTTCTGACATCTGGACATTGCATGTATAGCTTCGATGTTGGTCGTTCTATGGTGTCCATTGTAATTGCGATGGTATTCTATATTATTAAAAAAATTATAATGCACTTTGCTTTGTTTTTCACCAGATGAAAATGTGCCTGCAGATGAAAATGTTCAATATAATGCCTGTAGTTTTAAATGTTCAATATAATGCCTCAAAATATATGAATGGTATAGAGGCCTTGGAAGGTATGGTAGTTGATATTACTAGTTTGATTCCTTCAAATGAATTTGTAGTGGTAATAGCCACAATTACCCTTATTTGAATAATGTACCAGAAAGCTACAAGATAAAGCACACCTCTTTTAGGACATTGATGCTTTTCATGACAGGAAGGAGATCACTTTGATAAATGGTTATATGCATGCAATTGAACCCCAGTCCTCTAAACATACTTCTGATAAATTTTGATGGCCTTTCTTCCATGTAGTCAATATCAAAAAATTAGCATCTTACTTGAATCCATGCTATAAAAATAGTATGCACATTACTGAGGTAAAGTTTGGAGAAGTAATATTTTAGATATCAGAATCATCAATGAAGATGCAAAGTAAGAGAAGACTCAACATAACTATATCATGTAGGTTCAATTTGAGAATTATATTTTCAACTAAACATGAATCTAAATTACCATTCTTCCTATAGTGTTATTTGGAGTAGGATTCAAAGTGACTTTTAGAGTTAAGCTCTTGGTCATAAAATCGAGAAGTTTCAAATTTTCTATTTTCCAATGAGAAATCCATTTTTGCAAGAATTTAATCCTAGTTACCACAATATTGGGAGTAGTTTAGCCACATATTTCACACATTCTGCAAGATCAAATTTTTTATAGATCAGTTTCATATATACACATTTGACCAATAAGATATACTAACACAACTTTAGCTCTGTAGAGGAGACAAAATTTACTAACTGCACAAAGATTTAGAGTCCAGTGAGTATTAAAGTTGAAGATGGGAAAAATGAATGACATCAATCATATTGAAAAAGAAAAAAAGAAAACAATAAGAGGGGAAATAAACCGAAGTCAAGGAAATCTGTGTTTCACCAACCTTCTAAAAAATAAAGGGAAGAATTCATATTTTCATTGAAGTGAAAACCTACCCATGCAATCTAAAAAAGATTAACAATATAAAACTAAAATTATGCAAATTATAATTGTTGTGAAGAAAACTAACTGAAGATGATTTTCATCTCAAAGAAGTGGATGGATTCACATCGACAGAAAGGCAGAGTCACAAAAAACCTAATGCAATTCATCTCAAGAAAAGTAATATCCAAACAAAGTAAAAGGGAGTTCTCGTAATTTACCAATATGAAAATTTTGTGAGAGTTCCAGAGCTAATTGTTCAAACTGCTTAAATAATCATAAATTCATCCACAACAAACGAGAATGCCCAATTGTCCAAGAACAAATGATCCTTCACAATCAAGAACTGGTTGTGGTAGTTCCTACTCTCTGATACCCTGCAATGTCACACACCATTTAAAGTAAGCCAGATGATTCTAGGCATTTGAAAAACCAACCAATAACAAAATAACTGAATACAATACTGAATACTAACTCAAAACCCTATAACTAAATACAATACTGAATATTGACTTAAAACCCTACCTTTTGTTACAAATGTATCTCAATACAATAGTGAATACTGACTCAAAACCCTACCTTTTGCTGCAAATTTATCTCTGCATACGAACTATTAAATTTAATGAAATACAAGTAGAAGAGTACAAACCAACAAGGGTAGAAACAAAAATGACCAATAAACAAATGTAAATTACCAAGATGGAAGACAATGTCTGGAAGAGTACAGAACTGTTAGGGCCTATTTGAGTCACCATGATCAAATAAGTTTTACCCTTTGATGTTTCCCACTAAGTCTTACCTGATCCCCCCCCCTTTGGGAAGAATAAGTCCAAGTTAAAAATCTCTGAAATGTCAATTTTCCCTCTGAACTTATTCTTTAAAGGTGTCATGATCTCATTTCGTGAGAACCGGTTCTCTCGGTCAAGTGTTGGTATCAAATTTTCCTTCATGAACCACTTTGAACCTCGGTTCAAAGTAGTTCAAAGTGGTTCAATCAAATGTTTTTGACCTACTTTCAGTGATTACAGGTGGGACCCTAGACACGTCATCAAACCTCTTTGAACCTCTTTGAACCTTATTTAAAAGTACTTCAAAGAAGTTCAACGAAGGATTCAATAAAGGGTGAAGGTGATGTGACGTCTGAGTTGATGAGTGATATGACACGTTAGAGTGCATCCACCGAGATAATGGTACAGTGATTTGGACAAGTAGTCAGCCGCGTGGGAAGAGTCAGTTGGCAATGTGGGTTAAGGTAGATGTTCTTTCAGAACAAACAAAGGGATAGAATTTAATATGGAAATAATGATTAAAGAGGGTTTAATTAAGTGAAGTAATGGCTAAATGTCACATAAATGACTTCAATTTATTCTGGCTTACGTGCGGCATTTAATTTTCATGCCTCGACTGATTTTCCTCGCAGAGTGAGTTTCTTTAAATTCCCTTTCTTCAGCTCATTTCTTCCAAATGCTAAGTTGTGGAGTCTCAGCTGCAGAGGACAGAAGTGTGGGTTTTTCATTTCAACAGAAAGTAGGTAACGCCCAATAAGCCATCCATTTGCTTCAGTGTTTTATGCCTGGTTATCTATTTTTCTCAAAGGATTGCAGTCTTTATTTGCTTGAGTAGAAGTAGAAAGAGATGAGGTCTAGCATGAATCTCTTTGGAAACACTGCAAGCCTATTCTATAGAACCCCAATCATTACAGAGATAGATTTGTTAGGAGTTGAGGTAGAAAAACTAGTTGAAGTGTTGAAACATTTAGTGGAAGAGTATACTGTAGAGTTTTCGTCTAGTGGTTTACTCCAAGCTACTGCTTTTCCCCTAGCTGTGATATGTCCAGAGCTTATTCAACAATGCATATATCATTATGAATTCAAGTCTAAGGGTGTGTTGAATAATGAGGGTAAGAGTATCTTAACCATAAATCGAGAAAGGATAATGTCCGTCTTCAAAATTACAGATGAAACTTTTGCTATTTTTACTCCCACTCAGTCGCTGGCACAATTCTGAGAAAGGAGTGACAAGAAGCTTAGTAACATAGAATAGAAGTGGACTGTATCAAATTACAAGGGTACTTCAAGACTGCCCAAGGTTCTAACCAAGGACCAGATGAAGACCCACATCCATAATATCATTGTTTTATTGTACAGAATAAAAGGTTCAAAACAAGTACTTCTCTTTGAAGGTTGTATGTATCATTTCATAGAAATTGTGTTAGAAGGAAAACATAATATGGATTGGGCTGAAATAATCGTGAGCTCACTAAGGGATCAGCTCAAACAGGCACAAGCTACGTGAAAATAATTCTATATGTCCTCCTATTTGACCTATTGCCTCACATGTACCCAAGATCTTACCGGAATCCCTCATGAACCATGGAATGGAGACATAACCATTTTTTAGTATTACCCTCTACTAAGGAAGGACAGAGTCTTAGAAGAGTATAGGAGGGTTCATGACATCTTTCTCAGGAGATTATGTAACCAGTTAGCTCGAACCCCATTTTAGATAATTTCTATAGAGGCCCAAAGGTTGGTTCAAAGTTTCGAGAGTTTCTATATCCAGATTCCTCGGTTCACCTATCTAAGAGTCAGTGGTTTTGATGAAGAACCTCTCAGAGTGCCTAGGTTTTGCTTTGATTGTTTCATCTTAGCATAAATCTGTTGACAAATATTCACAGTAATAAAGAATAATCTGTCAGAATATAAGTGGGATACAATATTTCCAATCAGACTTGGAAATCTGGTATGCAAGAGTATGATAGATGCATCAGTAATAGGTAACAATTTGGTTGGCTTTCACATGCAGTTTTATGAGTCACGAAGGGGATTTGACAATAAAGGGTTTTCCATGAAGGCATTCAATTTGAAAAAATAAATGGACCCGATCCCGCATTTAGAAGATTTATGGGAGGATATAGGAAGTGAAAGGGCAATTCAAGTAAGAGATCATTCCAGGTTGTTGATCCCCCAAATTATTAGTCTATAGCTAAAGCTTGAGATATCTAATGTGATTGAAGATGGGTCAGAAGTAATTAAACCTGGTTTTACTAAACCTAGTGCAGAATTTCTGTTGAAGGTAGATTGGACGAGGAACAAAGAAGAAGACATCAAACTGGGAGCTAGGTTTATTCTAGCCTACACGGATGATTGGCTAAAAAGAAGGAAATCAAACAAGAAGAGGATCACCTCTCCTAAAGAAATCGATGTCAAATCGATCTCAATTGAGGTCCAACTTGATCCCTCTAAATTTTCTTCACTGACTCCTCATGCAGGTAATTTTCCTTCAAATAAGAAAAGAGCTATGCCCAACGGACATCCAACTACACCTGAACAAGATCTAGAATGAGGGCTGAAAGTCAGTCTCGAATGGCTTCTCCTGACTCTAGCTTCGTTGAAATTGATGTCAATGATGATGATCTCTCTCTTTCACCAGAGCAGAACAAAGAGATTCAAAATGCAATGATGAACAAGTCTGAGGTTCAGCAAGAAGTGACTCCCGCCAAGAATGTTGAAAAAAGGATGGTTTCTAATTCAGTTCCTCCTTGGCCATCTAAATCAGTAAGCAAGAAACACAGTTTCAAGCCTATTTATTTACCAGTAAAAGATATTGTTACTAGATATGCCGCTCGTACCCCAAAGATGAAGAAAGCCAAAAGCAATGCAAGGTTAATTACAGACCCTGTAATAGGCAAAGTGACTGCTGAAATAGCTACTATCAAATAGAAAGAAGGTATTCTTGAACCTGTAGTGGAAGATTTCAAAATTACAAAAATAGAATTCGGGGTGCTAAACAGAGATACTCAAGATCATATTTTCAAGTTCTTAGCAGATCATATGGTTGGTCAGTCTTAGAAGGATGGCAAGGAGAAGCGGGAACTCAAACAACTTGTGATAATGATGGTCAAGTTCCTTAGTTCGCTCAACAAGGTTGGGGCCCTGCCTCTAGCCCAATCTCTGCAAGATTTTGACCCTAAGTTTGCAGATAGAAAATAAATGCCGAATAAAATGCATCAAGGTAGAAATTTTATAATGGCTATGAGAAACTAGGTTGGTGGCATCATTTTAGAAGGAAATAATCTCATTCAGGAGTTTGATGGAGATCAATACCTTGATACCAACTTGGGAATTAGATAAGGAAAAATGTGTCGTTGTTACGTCCCAGATTATTGAGATAGAAGGATATGGGGTTGAGAAGTTCCTGGCAGAGAATCCAATGAAACTGATAGATGCCTATATGCTCTTCATTCTTAAGAGGAATATGAGTTGGAAAAGTGACATGTTTAAAGCGGCAATCTCGAGCTTGCATGCACTAGAGAAAGAGGTCAAGGAAATGCATACTAATGCGTTGAAAGACTTTAAAGTTGTGAACCCATCGGGTATACTTCAGTTCATTGAGGGAAATATAGATGCAGAAGCTATGACCAAGAGTTTTGGAGATGTAATGAATGATATTAAAGAAAAAGAGGAGATTACAGCCAAAGATTTCACCAAGGTTGCTATTGTGGAGTCAATGCTATAACTGAATCAGGGGCAATTACCTAAACAGTTAGAGAAGGTTTGAAACTTCAAATTAGAAAACAACGCATGTCGGACGAAGCTAAACGGTGTGAAGAACCTCCACTCTTACCCGATCCAGGAGCTTGTGAGCACTTTCTGGAGGTGGAAGCTGGTTTGAGGAGCCACGTCTGGAGATAATAACTGAAGACACATGATTGCGTGACAATTTTCATGCCCATATTTGGGGAATTTTTTTTATGTTTTAACTGTTGTCAAAAAAACTTTTACTCTATCGGTTTTACTGGTCTGAAACTATTTCTTTTCAGTTAGGTTGAGATGCTGAGTTTTAAGGGAAGCCTCTCGAACCTGTTAAACTATATATGCTGGAACATGATATAGGGAAAAGGATGATGAAATTTTGGAATCTGTTAGACTTAGATCGACATTTTCTGATTTCATTAAGATTTTACATATTTTCTATGGGAATTGAATAGAAAGATATTTTTGGATCGGATTAATCTCAGACTTAGTTCTGTGTGATCATGTTATTCTGATGCATGTTAAATTTAAATATATGAATTTAGATTTATGAAATATCTATTACTTTGTGAATTGGCATATCTCTCATTACTGGTTTATAGTAAATGCATGGTATTTATCTGTCTCTCTAAACAATTCCCTTTCTTATTTCTGTTCAAGATTACTTTTTTCCAAATCAAAGAAGCTGTGCCTTTCTTTGTTGTTGTTATTTATTCTTTTTTCTAATTTTACCTCAAACAATTCAGAGGGAAGCAATAATCTCATGCTTTCCCAACTATTGTAGGATAGTTTGTTTCCCAAGAGGCATAGAGTTAGTATAATTTGCAATTAACACGGAGACAAATCTGTTCACCAATAGATTTTTGGTGACTCTACTAGGGAGTGCACTATCAGAAAGATAGTAAGTAGTTGCATGTTCCATGAATGAATAAAATATGGTGTTGTTGGCTATTGTTATTCCTGGGCAAGAAGAAGTTCCCCTGGTGTTGCAACCTAATTTGTTTTTCTTAGATACCCAAGAAGATATAATATTAGATCTTAATTCCTTGGCATGGAAGTTGAAGGAGAGCAATCAACTGTACCAGCAAGTCTGACTTGTCATTGAAGAAGAAGAAATTGGGGAGTAGTTGAGCGGACTTCCCATTGCTCAGGAGGCCACAGTTGTGGAAAGAGAGGCACAAGGTCCTTAAAAGAAGTTAGGAAGGATCTTGATAGGCAAAACTGGTAGATAAAAGATACACAAGAGGTGATCGGAGCAAAGGTTTAATTGATGCTGATTTTGAAGCTTTGAAGAAGTTGAGCTTTTTCCCTAACTTTAATACCCCAAAGGAAAGAAGGACCAAGACCTCAAGTAGACCCCCTTCACCTCCTAGTAGGCCCATCATATCAGCAATTGTCCAAGCTGTCGTCCCACCAGGTACTATAATACCCTTGGTTATAAATACTTAGCCTTTAAACTTCCAACCTCCACTCATGGCTGCTAATCAGAACTGAGGCCAAAATATAGGCCCTTTGAACTTAGGAGTCAATACACCCGCTACCCTTCCGAAAGGAGCTAGTCAAGTTTTGCCTAAGTTTAATGGAGATGAAAAAACAACAAATCAAGATCATTTGAGTGCTTTTCATATGGCATGCGGTATTCTCAGTGTTCCCACTCAAGAGGTCATTGTGAGGTTTTTTGTAAGAACTTTGACTGACGCCGCAACTGATTGGTTCAACCATTTACCTCGTGGTTCTATTACAAGCTGGGATGATATGAAGGATGTGTTTGAAGAAAGGTTCAAGACTCCTAATAATGAGATCTCACTATTGCTTCAATTGAGCCAGCTAAGGAAAGAGATGCATGAACCTATGCAAGAGTTTGTGGCTAAGTTTAACAGGATTTTGTAAAGGATTCCTGCCAACTCCACCCCTAGCGATGAAAATAAGAAAATATTATTTCTCAATGCAGTACCTCCTGATATAAGCTTTCACCTATTGAAGGACGGAGCAACCAATTTGAATGGCACATAAAGACAAGCCATTGAACTTGAGGATACATTCATCACGGCGGGAAAGTGGAAAAGAGAAGTTCATTCCGCAATTCCCTCCTCATCAGCTACAAGCGATCCTTTATTGTAGAGGTTGATGAATGATATGGAGATGATTAAAAGGCAACAAAACAAGTCAAGTTCCCCGTATCAATCCCCCTATCAAGATGTGAACCAGAAACAATTCGGTTAGGCCCATGGTAAATTTCCACTCTTAACAAGCTCGCAAACTAGGTTGTAGATTGAACAAGCACCTAAGGAAACCATGTGTTCCTTCCATTTGACAACTGACCATGATGGGGAAACTTTTCCAGACTGGCTCAGATGTCTTCATCTAAATTCAACCAAAGATACTATTAGGATTGAAGAATACAGAGAAGAAAAAGCTTCTTCTAAAATAGGACAATCAAGTTCCTTTTAACTAGAGTATGATTCTGACTCTGAAAGAAGCAGAGATGCACTAGTGACTCTGCAAGACCCTTCATGTGCATTCCTCACCAAAAATTAGAAGAATCAAAAGTTTACTCCTGGCACGGGTACGTCTGATGCCTTTCCAAGGAATAAAGAAGCTGGAACTGGTGAGCCCTCTTCTACTCCAAAAAGCTCAGGGATTAGAATCTTTCAAAAAGGTAATGTGGTTCCTACTCCTCCTACCTTTGATTTTATTGAATTTTGCAAAACAACTTCCATTACCATCTCTCCATCTGAATATTTGAAAATGAATCCTAAAGAGTTAGATAGATTAGTTAAATATGTGAAAGGAGATTCTAGTCCAAATACCCAACCAAGTAGACCACTTATTGGAGAGACAACCATTCTGGAGAACCCCCTATTTTTGTGTCTAAAGATACCCCACAAATCCTGGATGATTTCCCTTATGTTAACTCTTTAGAGAATGAGATAGAAGAAAAGAAGCTAAATCCTTTTTACATTTCCTTGCTTCTGAATGGACAGAAACTCAGTAATTGTATCATTGATTCCAGGGCCTCTGACAACATAATGCCTGCTCTAGTGGCCAAAGCCCTCGGCCTTACCTTGACTAAAAATTTTAACCGATGTTACTCTATGGATGGGAAAAAAGTACCTTTGATGGGGCAAGTGAAAGATGTGCAAGTTTTCCTTGCTATGTGTTCAAATAAATGGTTAAAGCTGACAATCCTAGTAGCTGACATTCCTGCCACTTACGATATGTTACTGAGTAGAACTTTATGTAAAGACATGGGAGGCGACATAAAAATGGATTGGTCTGAAGAATTTATCTCGGTAGGAAACAAGAGGATAAAACTTGAGCCAAAATCTAGAAATAAATACACTGTGGTCCCCTCAGATAACCCCAAAGCTTAGATCCTCTTTCAAGAATGTCATTTCGGTAATTATGTAGTTTTATCTGAAGATGAAACTGAACCTATTGCTGCCGAACCACAAAATGATGATTTATGGAAAATCAAGTTCCATGGTAGCTGTTCTAATTCTGGATAAGGAGCCAGAGTAGTACTTTTCCCCATGTTGTGGAGTGCATCCCCTTTTCTTTTAAGCTCAATTTCAGAAATACCAATAATACGGCTGAATACGAAGCACTACTATTAGGTTTGGAAGAAGCAAAACTAAGAGGGGTTAATAAGTTGATTGCTTGAGGAGATGCTGACTTGATTGTGAAACAGGTAAGGGGAAATTTCTTAGTAAAAAATGAAAATTTAAAACACTATAGGAATTTAGTATGGGATGAGCTCAAATATTTTGATGTTTTTTCTATCGAGTTCATACCCAGGGCTTTGAATACTAAAGCAGACTCCTTAGCAGTTTCAGCTTCACTACTTTTTCCACATCTAGATTTCAAAACTCAGAGCTACAGGATTGAAATGGTATATTGACCCAAAGTACCAGATAATGTAGAGCATTGTCAAGTATTTGATGGTGATTCCCAGCTCAGAGATTATTTGGGGTGTATTAACAACTTTGCAAATGTCTATTTTGAAGGATCAGAGAATGAGTGCAAGGAAACCTGTGAAGGTTCAATGGAAGATGAAAGAATCATACAGCTCAAAGGAAATAAAATCCCTAAAGGATTGGTCTCTTTCGAACATCTATTTCAGAGAAAAGATGACAGTATAGTTAAAGAAAAAGTGCCTCGTACTCATAATCCTAAGGAATATGATAAAATTAATATAGGTGATGATATTGATCCAAAATGGATTCCTATAGGGAAGTCTTTTTCCCAACAAGAAAGAGATGACCTTAAGAAACTATTAACATAATCTAAAGATGTTTTTTCTTGGGGATACGAGGATCTTAAAATTTTTAGAGGTGGCCAATTTACACACCACATTCCTTTGAAAATAGATGCTAAGCCTTTCTGCCAGAAATTGAGAAACTACAATCCGAAAGTATCTGAAGCCATATTAAAAGAAGTGGAAAAGATGTTGCAAGCCAAAATTATCTATCCTATTCATCACTCAACTTGGATCACCAATATAGTTCCTATAAGGAAAATGATGGTGAAATTAGGATTTGTGTAGATTTTTGGAATTTAAATCAGGCTAGCCTCAAAGACAATTATGTTTTGCTAGTGATGGAACATGTGCTTCAGGAAGTATTAGGATCAGAAGTAATGTCTATGCTGGATGGTTATTCTAGATATAACCAAATTAGTGTGGTAAAAGAGGACCAGCATAAGATGACCTTTATAACATCTTGGGGTACTTTGCATACAACAGAATGCCATTTGGGTTAATCGATGCTGGTGCAATTTTTCAGAGTGCAATGAATTCTTCATTCAGATATCTTTGCAATAGGATCATTGTGATTTATCTGGATGATTTGACCATATTTTCAAAAAGTAGGAGTTTTCATCTGAAAGATATTAAGACAGTATTACAAAGGTGCAGAAGTCATGGCATATCCCTGAATCCGAAGAAGTCAGTCTTCTTTGTAGAAAAAGGTAAGTTGTTGGGACATATTGTTTTGAAGAAGGGTGTCAAGATTGATCCAGATAGAGTCAGGGCTATTCAATAGCTTAGCTTACCATCCAGCCGAAGTAGCTTGAAATCTTTTTTTGGCCAAATAAACTTTTTAAGAGCTTTTGTCCCTGAATTTTTAGAAATAACTAAGCATACGGTAGATATGTTAAGCGAGAAGGTTCCCTTTAAGTGGAATGAATAAGGGAAGGGAGATTTCAATGAGGTTAAAGAAAAAATAGCTCAATCTCCAGTCCTGGTAAGCCATGATTTTAAAAAGGACTTTAATATCTACTATTATGCATTAGAACATACTCTATTTGGTATTTTAACACAGAAAGATGATATGGGACAGGAGGCACCCATTGCTTTCATGAGTAATCCAATGAAGAAACATGAACTCAAGTACTCCCAAATTGTGAAACATGGCTTTGCTATAGTAAAGGCAGTAAAACATTTCAGATATTACATCTTACACTCGCATGCTACGGTATATGTTCCAGAGACGGTAGTCAAAAGTGTCTTGACTCAGAAAGAAATAGGAATGAATAGCACAGTAGTGTGGGTAGCCAAAATTCAGGAATGTGACCTGACCATCAAGCCAACTAATTTGGTAAGGGGATGAGGATTATGTAAACTTTTGGTTGAAGATAGAGGATCGACAACAAAAGAAGATAATGAAACCCCTACAGTATTGTTGGTAAGTTTAATTGACCCATGGTTTTCAAATATAACATACTTTCTTACCTATGGGGAATGCCCTGAACATTTAAATACTCAAGAAAAACATAACTTAAAATTGAAGGCTTCTAAGTATGTCATTTTGCAAGATGTGTTGTATAAAAAGAGCATTGATGGGACCTTCCTGAGGTGTGTAGATGTCGCGCAACAGAAAGAAATGCTAAGAGATTTCCATGATGAAGCTTGTGGGGGACATTTTTCCTCTATTGTTACACCTTTCAAGATTCTATGGAATTGTTTCTATTGGTCGGGAATGTTCAAGGACGCGTATCACTATGTTAAGAATTGTGAGAAATATCAGTTATTTACTGGGCACCCACAACTTGCAACATTACCCCTCAAGCCCGTTATTGTTGAAGAACCTTTTAAACAATGTGGTATAGATTTTATTGGGCCATTATATCCCCCATCTAGTGTAGGGCATGTATACATTCTAACAACTATTGATTACTTCAAAAGGTGGGTGGAAGTGGTCCCAACAAAAAAGGCAAACTCTCAGGTTGGATGTGATTTTCTATTGAACTATATATTTATAAGGTTCGGGATCCCAGTCAAGATAGTGGCGGATAATGCTACATAATTTTCTTTGGAAGAGATTTCAGCTTTTTTTTTTGAACATGGGATATCACTAGCTCACTCATCAGATTACTTTCAACAGGGAAACGGCTAGGTGGAGTCCAACAATAATAATTTGGTGACCATAATGAAAAGAATGATGAATGATAACCCCTCGCGACTGGCACAGGAAGTTATATGAAGCATTAGGGGCTGATAGAACTTCTCCAAAAAGGGCTATAGGCATGTCCCCTTTTGATCTTGTGTATGGGATACGAGATCATGTGTCCTTACCTCTAGAATTATCCATGGCTAAGCTGCAAGAAGTAATTGAAGATCAATATTTCCAAAGTTCACTAGAGAAGCACGTTATGTACCTGATAAACTGGAAGAGGAAAGGGATGACTTAGTGGATCATATTACAGAGCATCAACTAAAAGTCAAGAAAATTTTTGATATGAGGGCTCATACAAATAAATTCATGGAAGGAGATGAAGTTATTTTATGGGATAAAAGGAAGGCGCCCAAAGGTTCACATGGGAAATTTGAATCTTTATGGAAAGGCCCGTTTATTATCACAGAAACTATTGGTTCTAGTGCTTTTTGTTTGTCTTACCCAGATGGTGTCAGTATTCCTTTCACTACAATGGGTGGGCCCTGAAGTTATTCAAGTTGTGATGGTGTTCCTAGGTACTTCTCTACATATTTGTTAGTTTCCTTTACTTTCTTTAGTCACTGTTTGGTTGTTTTATCCTTTTTCTCCTTTGTGTTCTAGTTTTGTGAAACCAGTATCTAGACTTCTTTGAAGTTTTGACAACTTGCAGTCCCAAGACAGAGACAATGTTAGGGCCTATTTGAGTCACCATGATCAAAGAAGTTTTACCCTTTGATGTTTTCCTCAAAGTCTTACCTGATTCCCCCCCCCCCCCACTTTTGGGAAGAAGAAGTCCAAGTTAAAAAGATTTGAAATGTCATTTTTCCCTCTGAACTTATTCTTTAAAGGTGTCGTGAACTCATTTAGTGAGAACCGGTTCTCTCGATCAAGTGTTGGTATCAAATTTTCCTTCATGAACCACTTTGAACCTCGGTTCAAAGCAGTTCAAAGTGGTTCAATCAAATGTTTTTGACCTACTTTTGGTGATTGCAAGTGGGACCCTGGACACATCATCGAACCACTTCAAACCTCCTTGAACCTCAGTTCAAATTAGTTCAAAGAAGCTCAACGAAGGATTCAATAAAGCATGAAGGTGATGTGACGTCTGAGTTGATGGGTGATATGACATGTCAGAATGCATCCACCGAAATAATGGTACGATGATTTGGACAAGTAGTCAGCCACTTGGGAAGAGTCAGTTGGCAATGCGGGTTAAGGCAGATGTTCTTTCAACATGAACAAAGGGATAGCATTTAATATGAAAATAATGATTAAAGAGGGTTTAATTAAGTGAAGTAATGGTTAAATGTCACATCAACTGATTCAATTTATTCTGGCTTACACACAACATTTAATTTTCATGCCTCGACTGATTTTCCTTGCACAGTGAGTTTCTTTAAATTCCCTTTCTTCAGCTCATTTCTTCCAAATGCTAAGTTGTGGAGTCTTGGCTGCGGAGGACAGAAGTGTGGGTTTTTCATTTCAACAGAAAGCAGGTAACACTCAATAAGTCCTCCATTTGCTTCACTGTTTTATGCCTGGTTATCCACTTTTATCAAAGAATTGCAGTCTTTATTTTCTTGAGTAGAAGTAGAAAGAGATGAGGTCTAGCATGCATTTATTTGGAAAAATTGCAAGCCTAGTCTATAGAACCCCAATCATTATAGACACAGATTTGTTGGGAGTTGAGGTAGAAAAACTAGTTGAAGTGTTGAAAGATTCAATGGAAGAGGAGTATACTGTAGAGTTTTTGTGTAGTGTCAACAATTCATTAATCCTTATGATGTCAAGTCTAAGGGTGTGTTGAATAATGAGGGTAAGAGTATCTTAACCATAAATCAAGAAACGATAATGTCCGTCTTCAAAATTCTAGATGAAACTTTTTCTAGTTTTACTCCCACTCAGTTGCTGGCACAATTCCGAGAAAGAAGTCACAAGAAGCTTAGTAACATAGCCCGAAAGTGGACTATATCAAATAACAAGGGTGGTTCCAGACTTCCCAAGGTTCTAACCAAGGACCATATGAAGACCCACATCCATAATATCATGTTTTTATTGCATAGAATAAGAGGTTCAAAAAAAGTACTCTTTGAAGATTGGATGTATCATTTCATAGAAATTATGTCAGAAGGAAAACAAAATGTGGACTGGACTAAAATAATTGCAAGCTCACTAAGAGATCAAGTCAAACAGGCACAAGCTACGCGAAAAGAATTCTATATGTCCTCCTATTTTTCCTATTGCCTCGCATGTACCCAAGCTCTTACCAGAATCCCTCATGAACCATGGAATGGACACATAACCATTTTTTTAGTATTTCCCTCTCCTAACGAAGGACATAGTCTTAGAAGAGTATAGGAGGGTTCATGATGTCTTTCTTAGGAAATTGTGTAACCAGTTAGCTGGAACACCAATTTAGAGAATTTCTCCAGAGGCCCAAAGGTTGGTTCAAGGTTTCGGGAGTTTCTATATCCAGTTTCCTCAGTTCACCTATCTAAGAGTTGGTGGTTTTGATGAAGAACCTCTCAGATTGCTTAGGTTATGCTTTGATTGTTTCATCTTAGCAGAAATCTGTAAACAAATCTTCTTTGTAATAAATAATAATCTGTCAGAAGATAAGTGGGATAGAATGTTTCTAACCAAACTTGGATTCTGGTATGCAAGAGTATGATAGATGGATTAGAAATAGGTAGCAATTTGGTTGGCTTTCACATGTAGTTTTATGAGTCAAAAAGAGGATTTGACAATAAAGGGTTTGCCATGAAGGCATTCAATTTGAAAAAATAGATGGACCTAAGCCCACATTTAGAAGATTTATGGGAAGATATAGGAAGTGAAAGGGAAATTAAGGTAAGAGATCATTCCAGGTTGTTGATCCCCCAAATTAGAAGTTTGCAGCTGAAGCTTGAGATATCTAATGTGGTTAAAGATGGGTCAGAAGTAATTGAACCTGGTTTTACTGAACCCAATGCAGAATTTCTATCAAAGGTAGATTGCATGAGGAACGAAGAAGAAGACATCAAACTGAGAGCTACGTTCATTCTGGCCTACACAGATTATTGGCTAAAAAGAAGGAAATAAAACAAGAAGAGGATCACCTCTCCTAAAGAAAATGATGTCAAATAAATCTCAATTGAGGTCCAACTTAATCCCTCTAATGTTTCTTCTCTGAATCCTCATGCAGGTAATTTTCCTTCAAATAAGAAAAGAGTTGTGCCCAATGGACATCCAACTGCACCCTGAACAAGATCTAGAACGAGGGCTGAAAGTTAGTCTTAGATGGCTTCTCCTGACTCCAGCTTCATTGACATTGATGTTAATGATGATGATCTCTCTCTTTCACCAGAGTAGAACAAAGAGATTCAAAATGCAATGATGAAAAATTCTGATGTTCAGCAAGAAGAAGTGACTCCCGCTAAGAATGTTGAAAATAGAATGGTTTCTAATTCAGTTCCTCCTTGGATAACTGAATTGGTAAGCAAGAAATGTAGTTTCAAGCCTATTTCTTTACCAGTTAAATATATTGTTACCAGATATGCCACTCATACTCCAAAGATGAAGAAATCCAAAAGAAATGCAAGGTTAATTACAGACCCCGTAATGGGCAAAGTGACCACTGAAATAGCTACTATCAAATAGAAAGAAGGTATTCTTGAACCTACAGCGGAAGATTTCAAAATTACAAATATGGAATTCAGGGTGCTAAACAAAGATACTTGAGATCATCTTTCCAAGTTCTCAGCAGACCATATGCTTGGTCAGTCTCAGAAGGACGGCAAGGAGAAGCGGGAACTCAAACAACTTTGATAACAATGGTCGAGTTCCTTAGTTCACTCAGTGAGGTTGGGGCCCTGCGTCTAGCCCAATCTCCACAAGATTTTGACCCTAACTCTATAGATAGAAAACAAATGCATAAGCAAATGCATCAAGGTAGAACTTTGATGATGGCTATGAGAAACTAGGTCGGTGACATTATTTTAGAAGGAAATAATTTCATTCAGGAGTTTGTAGCAGCTTTTGCAGACGGAGAAGCTTTGATTGGGGAGATCAATACCTTGATACCAACTTGGGAATCAGATGAGGAAAAATGTGTCACCGTTATGTCCCAGATTATTGAGATAGAAGGATATGGGGTTGAGAAGTTCCTGGCAGAGAATCCTATGAAATTGATAGATGCTTGTATGCTCTTCATTCTTAAGAGGAATATGAATTGGAAAAGTGGCCTGTTTAAAGTGGCGATCTCAAGCTCGCATGCCATAGAGAAAGAGGTTAAGGAAATGCATACTAATGCACTAAAAGACTTTAAAGTTGTGAACCCATCAGGTATACTTTAGTTCACCGATTGAAATATAGATGCAGAAGCTATGACCAAGAGTTTTGGAGATGTAATGAATGATATTAAAGAAAAAGAGGAGATTACAACCAAATATTTCACCAAGTTTTCTAATGTGGATTCCATGCTATACCTGAATCGGGGGTAGTTACCTAGATAGTTAGAGAAGCTTCAAAACTTCAAATGGGAAAAGAGTGCATGTCGCGCGAAGCTAAACTTTGTGAAGAACCTCCACTCTCACCTGATCTAGGAGCTCGTGAGCACTTTTCAGAGCTGGAAGCTGGTCTGTGGAGCCATGTCTAGAGATAATATCTAAAGACACATGATCGCATGACAATTTTCATGCCTATGTTTGGGGCATTTTGTTTATGTTTTAACTGTTGTCAAAAAAAAATTTACTCTCTGTTTTACTAGTTTGAAACCGTTTCTTTTTGGTTAGGTTGAGAGGCCAAGTTTTAAGGGAAGCCTCTCAAACCTGTTAAACTATATATGCTGGAACATGATATTGGGAAAAGGATGATGAAATTTTGGAATCTGTTAGACTTAGATAGACATTTTCTAATTGCGTTAAGATTTTATATATTTTCTATGGGAATTGAAGAGAAAGATATTTTTGGATCAGATTAATCTCAGACTTAGTTCTGTGTGATCATGTTATTCTGATGCATGTTAAATTTAAATCTTTGAATTTAGATTTATGACATATCGATTACTTTGTGAATTGGTATATCTCTCGTTACTGGTTTATAGTAAATGCATGGTATTTATCTGTCTCTCTAAACAATTCCCTTCCTTATTTCTGTTCAAGATTACTATTTTCCAAATCAAAGAAGTTGTGCCTTTCTTTGTTGTTGTTCTTTATTCTTTTATCTAATTTTACATCAATACCTAAGAGTATTTGAGAAATCCTTATAATGTGCTTTCAAGTTAAAAGTACAGTCGTTGGTTTTAATTTTAGATTTTCAGTTGATATTTCTGATAGGGAGCTGTACCTCAAACAATTCAGAGGGAAGCAATAATCTCATGCTTTCCCAACTGTTGTAGGATAGTTTGTTTCCCAAGAGGCATAGAGTTAGTATAATTTGCAATTAACACAGAGACAAATCTATTCACCAACAAGACCTAACTAAGTAAGTCATATGCAATGCAACATTTTGAAAACTAAAATGAAAATATGATAAAATGAACTAACCTGAACATCATATTTATGATTTTTTTTGTTGGCGATTCGAGGTGTTGAATGGAGCAAACCAAAGTCTGCCACCTTCAAGGAAATATGTAAATCACCACACACAATCATAGAAATAATGCCCACATGATGCAACCACTCCGCAAAATAGGCATAGTCAGCTACAAAGAAATGTAAAAGCGAAAACAAAAATACAATCAATATTATATCAAAGGCAAATGAAAGGTCCCAGTTTTTCCAATGATCTTGCCACCATATTGAACATTTCAAACCGTTGATGTTAAAGTGAAATTTTTTTCTTAAGAGAAGGAACGCCTTCGACGTAATAAAACTAGTTTCGTAAAGAGATGCAAACTATGTAAAATATTGGTAAGGGGTGGCAAGATCAAGGAAGAACTCAAAAGTACAAGACCTAAGGGC
>MU224472.1:2388610-2415200 GCA_018584345.1 Thuja plicata
TAATCAGCATTTCAGTAATAGGCATCTCATTTCTAATATAATTATTCAGCACAATAATTTATCTTCGTAGGATTTTGAATCTTAGTATTAAGTCATAATGTTACAATTTAACCATTATAAGATCATACGACTTATAATGATGATAATAATTTATCTTAGTAGGATTTTGAATCTTAGTATTAAGTCAAAATGTTACAATTTAACCATAATACTATCTTATAATTATGTCATAATTATGAGCAACATCTTCAATATTGCTGTTTATTAGTCTCTGCCTTATAGCCAGGAGACTTATGTTTTCACTTCCATTATGCCTATTAATCTTTTCTTTGGAAAACATGAATACATAGTCTAAACTAAAGTGTTGGCTAATATTTTTATTGAAGTTAAATTTCTCAATATTCAATGTTTTTTCTGATTGGTTCTTTCAAAATTTCCTAGTGGTTTTAAAGATTTTTATAAAAGAAAATTACAAAATTTTGGGCCATCACTACATATGTACGGCAAACCATGGTGGAGCTGTCTTCTGCAGGCGTATGATACACGCTTTCCAAGCACTAGAAAAGTGGCTTTTTCCTTTCCCTATTTAGTTTCTATGGATTGATCACTGACTTTTCACCATACTTTATCTCATTTCTTTACAAAAGGCAGGGACTCCTGCTGCACACAGCTCTTGTTTTGAAGGCTTTTGGTAAGGTTATTTTTCTATGTAAAATATTTTCTTATCACACTTGATAGCTGAAATATCTTGGAATAATTTTTTCCTATGAGTCTGAATCACTTCAATAATATAGATTTGTGGGTGGGGGAAAATAAGATGGAAATGAAATGTTGTCTCACAACTATGTATTTGGTCTAAAAAGGAAAAAGGAAGGAAGGGTTTAACCTCTTTCAAATTAAAAAATTGGCTCCATGAAGAGAATAATCAAAGTTTAAAAAGGTGCATTTTTAATAATAATGGGAGGTTAGTTTTATAATATGCATATAATATATAAAGGTTTAAATCATGAGCTGAATAAATGCAAGATATTTTATTATGATTATAGTCACAATCATAGTAAAGTTAGAGCTTATGATTTTGTTAAAAAAAATAAATTTGGCATTACATGCGAAGGATTTAGACAAGGAGATTAAACCATAATGAGGACAATATTGATTGTTTGATTAGCCCCAACACGAATGAAAATGACATCACCATGACCAATTGGTATCAAAATTGTCCCTTCAACAACATGGCAATGTAGAATATCATCATAAAGGTGAAAGATTTCTTTCAAAACATGCAAAAATTTGATAAAAAGGAAGGACAAGTGTTAATGAAATGGTTTTTCAAATCTCTTTTAAGAATCATAAATATTTTTTGGTGGGAAAGCGATAAAGGGTTTTTTCAAATTATAAGGTCATATTATGTAGTGGGCCTTACGAGTTGAATGCCTATAATATCCAATTTACCAACCTGGTAGTGATGGGTGACCCATTGAAAAGATCAAAACCCAAGGATTGCAAGGAAATGGTGTAGAATGAGGACCTATGAAAGTTGTTTACTAGGACAGAGATCACCCCTTATTTCCAAGCCATGAGGGCTATAATAGAACTCTGTCAACCAAAATCAACAATTCTTGGTAGAAGGGCTATGTCAAGATTGGGAGAATTAAGTTTCAAGTCATGCCCAAGTTGGTTTATGAGGCTACTAGGCTGAAATGTGAAGGGGAAAAAGTGAATAAATAAAGCTCGAGATATTATAAGACTTATATGAAGAAATTCTTTAGAAAAGGTGAGAAATCAGTGGTGGCTTCAAACAAAAATGGGTATGAAAGATCCCGTCTCGCTCCTCCCTACCCTCTTGTCTATTATCATGTTATAAAATATTTTACCCTTGAAGGGCGATCCACTACTTTTCATAGCTACCATTTTACAATCTTGAATCATATTAGGAATGGTCTAAAAATTAATATGTCATTTTGCTTATATTTTTGTCCCTAAGTGGTGGTATTACCAAAGGGGCTTCCCCCCGCTGCACCAAAGGTTAATGTATATCTTATATCAACACATATTTGACAAATCCCAATTTAGGAGTCATTTGTTATCCTACCCTTAGGGTGAAGTTGAACAACAAAATCACCCCCCACAAATTTTGGTTCGCATTAAGCTTATAGAAAGAAATCCCTTACCAAAAATCCCTAACCCTACGAAGAAGGGGAAATCTAGTAAACCCCTTGTCAAAAAATCCCTTGAAGCTATGCTTTTAAAGACCACTCCTGAAAAGAGAAATGGTCCTTATATCAAGCGTAGTCCAGCTATGGTGAGGAAAACTAGGAAATATACCAAAATTGCTCCTTTGTTTGTGAATGTTGAATAAATTGAAGAGAAAAATATTGAAATGGAAACCTAGGAGGAAATGAAGTAGGAGATGAGCTCTGAAGAGAGAAGGTCAATGCGACTGTTAAAAAGGAATAGAAAGGAGAGAACATTTGAGAGGAAGTTATCCCTAAGATAGACTTTGAGTATGAGCTTGAGGAGGAGGAGTCTTTAGAAAACTCTTAGGATGAAGATTACAAGAAGGGGAGGAAGAATTTGAAGACAAAAGAAAATAAAAATCCGAAAGGAGAGAAGAGAAAAATTAGTGGATATTACAGTTAACCTCATAGACTATTAAGATTTTTTTAACAGAGCTTGTGCTTCCCCATTTCCTAATATGAATGATATTACAAAAGAGGCCCCCCTGTCCCCTAAGATTTAAAAAGAAAAAGAAATGTAGGTTGAGTTTAATTATCATTTTGATAATTTATAGAGTTGTGTGACTCCATTGGTAAATGAAAATTTTGATAATTTATAGAGTCATATGTCTGTACTTAAAAATAATTTTGCTTCTTTAGAAAACACTAAGGTGTCATTTGGTCAGGCTATCTCCACCATTTGTAGAATTATAGATGGTATTATGAAGAAAGCAGTGTTTGAAGTGATCTTTGATCAGAACATCATCAAGCCGAATGACAAGAAGAAAAGGGGGACTAAAGGTGACAAAAGTAGGGAGGAGAATGAGGAAAGCGAGCACACAAAAGACCATACAATGAACCTGAAGAATATTTCCAAGAATTCAGGGATTATCACTAAAAATGATGATATCCAGGAAACTAGGCATTTGGTTTATGATATATATGGTGTTTTATAGAATTTCTATGTGTCCATCTATTAATTACATGTTAGCTATATTTTTTGATTTTAATGACACGTGTGCCAAAACTATTTCGATGGTTAAGAGGACTGTTAAAAACTTTCATAGTTATAGGTCTTTTGACTATGACAAAGATGTTATCATAATTGTTGGAAATAATGGGAAGTGTGTACTGAGAGGGGAAGGGGTGAATTAGTACCTCTAAAACTTTTAGTTAATTAACCTTTAACCTTATGTAATCAAATCTTTGCTTTACCGATCATATCTGATGTTCTTTCTTTATGCATGTGATATCAATTGATAATCTTAATTTGATGTAGACATTCATAGAAACATTCATGAAAGCAATAACACATAACACAAGATATGGTAATGCAAAAAACCCCTATTAGAAGGTAAAAACTGCGGTGGGGATGGCACCCACAAAAAATTTGCTATTTGTAGATTGGTAGGGGCTGGTTAAGGCTTACAATTTCATCACTTCTGATGATCTACCCTGTTAGGAGTATTATGTGGAGACTGGTTAAGGTCTACTCTATTAAGATTTTTAGCAACACTATTTAGTGTGCACTCGGTTAAGAGATTTACAATAGGATTGTTAAATCCACCTTTCTTGAAAGGATTTCTTCTATTTGCTACACTTGTTAAAATGTAGACAAAAATACTCATTGACCTGAGTGTATGCAATCTACAATTGTTGATTACAAATCCATTCAAGATTACATGTACAAAGTATCACCTAATGCGATTGATTAATACCTTTTTTGCTCGGTAACCTTGGTTCTTGGTTCTTGATAACCAAATTCATCTTTTTCTGTTCTACTTCTTGAAACTCTCAGTTTTATCCATAGATGTGCACATTGGCTACAATCAGCTTCTCATCCATCTCAAATGAATGTTTACAACATCTATTTATAACATATATTGACCTAATTTAGTTTCACGTATTACAAACCTAACTCTATCTTTAAAGGTTTACAACTTAACATTGATCTCCTAGTTTGCATATTTTTAATCAGTTAGACTGATTAAAAAAATTACAAATTATATTTCTTGTTCCTCAAGAAATGGTTTTAAAACAAATAAAAAATCTAAATATAGAATATAACTATTTTATCTGATGTGGAAGTCGGATCCACTTTTCTCAGGATATAACTGACTTTCGGTGTCTGATATTTGGTTTGCTCTAAAATTAGTTTGATTGTCTTTTGGTGGTCCTTTGTTGAACTATCTATCGGGTTCCCTTACTGTCGGGTCCCTCTATTTCTTCTCTTTTATTTTATAGTGTAACTTGCTTGTCGGGTTCCTCTGTATCATTTTTGGGTTTCACTTTCGGTTTACACTATAAAACTTGTGTCATCGGGTTTCCCTTTACTTAGGATGTTCGGTCTGAATGAAAACCTGAATTTTGGTGTAGTGTAACCAATGGTTCATATAAACTATTTTCTCTTTTCATACTAATGGAAAAACTTATGTCATCAATCTCCCCCTTTGACATTAGTATCAAAAACTGATATGGCAAAATACTAAAAAAAATTATAGTATGTACACCATGTATATTACTTAGTCATTTCACTACTCCCCCTATGCATATGCCGATATAGTATAGTATATGTGTATGTACACTTGTCTATACTATTTCTTCTTGTCGTTTCCCTTTGTGTTGTATTTTCCTTTTCCCCTTTTTACTACATGCTCTGTACATATCATTTCCCTTTTCCCCCTTTTTTGATAGTAAGGGAAAATGTGTATACGTATAGCTTATCAAAAATATGAGAGTGAGAGGTCTTCATTTCCTCCATCATCTTCTCCCATTTCTCCTTTAAATTCTTAAGAGCCATATGCTCTAAGATGATCCTGGTATGCATGTCGTAGATGTTGTCTGCTATAGACATCTCAGGGGTGGCAATTAGTTGCCTTGCCAAATTTATGTGTTGTTGCAGAAGTTTGAGGTTTGGTAAAAGTTTAGCTTGTAGCTCGGTAACCTCTTCTCGAAACTATGATTTTGCTTCCCAAAGTTCTTCTCTTAACCATTTGATTTCAATTATCTTCTCATAATGCAATTTGATTGTATTTCCATTTGTGGTTAGACTTTGAGCACTTGCATTTAAATCGAAATCGATCTTTGTAATCTTATCATTATTATCCTTTGTGAATTTATCCAAAGTGCATAGCTTTTGAATCAAGCAAACAACTTCAGTAATGATTGGATTTAATTTATTTGTTAATTCTGAAATCTTTACCTTATTTTCTGCCACTTCTGGGCTGATCTTTTCTGTAAATTTGAATTGGTACTTATGTTGTGCTTGTTCCTTAATCGCCTTTTCTGCATCCACATTCTATGTTTTGAAGGCATCAGTGAGAATGATAAGTTGATCCAGAATGGGGGCATTGTGATCAACATCAATTTAGGGGACTATCTGGTTTAAGATATCCCTTGTGGTCTCCAACACTAAGGAGTCTTTATGCTTTTCTTGCAAAGCTTTCCTTTGACAAATTTCTCCATATTCTTGGAGTGATTCAAAATGTAAAGTAGTTGGATCACACTTTGGTATTTCTATGATCTCATCAAGTGTGAACTCCAACTTATTCTTATTGGTTTTCTTCTTCTTCTTTTATGATGCACCTGTATGTAAAACCATAGCCAACTTCTCTGCTTGGTCTGATGTGCTACTTGATGGTTTCTGTGATGTTGTACCTTTTTCTGACTGCTCGATGTTTTCCTGCCGGTTGTCTAAGGACATCTCCTTATCTACCTTCAGTGTATCTGTAGCTTTTCCTTTGGTGTCCTTAGGCTTGGTATCAACTGTGTTATCTTTCTCATCTTTCTCTTGTTGCACTTCATCTATATCTTTTATTTGTGCATCTTTTTTAGTGTTATCTCCATCTTTTTGTTCTCCACCGATGACTACATGTTCATCGATTGTATCCTTCTTTTCTTTAGATGTATCTTTTTGTCTATCATTACCCTTATCCTTGGGTATGCTTACTTCCTACTCAGGTAACTTCTCCTTTTCTTAGATAATATTGATAGTTTGTATCAACAGTGGTATCTATCCTGGTGTGTCTACCTGTGCTGAATCTGTTGTAGTGTCTTGTTCATCGGTTTGGTCCTTGACAAAAGTGACATATTCATATTTTTGTATCTCATCTGGTAATATAAATAATTGTATTATCTGGCCATGTCTCATCTGCAACGTCCATATCATTGTTGCCTTTTGTGTTCAATTATTCTTCATTGACATCTTCATTAGTGATTCATTGATCATCTTTTTCTGTTGAATTTTGGTAAGAGCTATTTGTGGCTCGGGAATTGTATCCTTTTTAGGTATATCAAGTATCTTTCTCCATTTATCCTTAGTCTTCTTGTCCAGTTCAACTAGATGTCGTTGAAGCACTTGGTAGGCTATTAACTTGGTGAGAACCTAGTGGACTATTTCTTCATCACTTCTTCGATCTCCTCCATTTTAAATTTGGGAGGCATGACAGATACTAGGACTCTTTCCCTAATATCTTTCTCAAAGTGTAATGCAAATGTCCATCTTGATGATAATCTATCCGGAAGTTCTTTTGGCATATTATCTGCTAATTGGACTCTGAATCACTCTCCTTCTCAGCTTCACCGACGGGTGACTGACCCTCAGTTTCTTCTTTCTGTTCAGTTTCCTCTTCATTCACCGATAGATTTTTCTTCAAGTTCTTGACCATTTTGTCTTTCTTCCTATCAATCTTCTTCACAAATAACCCAGTTTTAATCCTTTCTTTGGATTCTTCATAAGTTCCAAACTTGGGTTGTGATTTATCTAATGGCTCATTTATCAATGCCTTAATAGCATTTGATGCTTGATCTATGTTCACCTCATAGTCAAGTGGAGCCAGCCATGCTGTCCTCAGTACAGATGACTTGATGTATGTGTAGTTAGTGTCTACCATAAAATAAATGTCAGTATTGAACTTTTCTATTAACTATTCTGGAATCCTTATCCTCTTTTTCATTCTATCTTTGAATGCTGAAAAGTATTCATCCATGATTGATTCAAAATTATCTCCTAGTGAGTTGATGAACTCACTAATCTGTATGGTCACTAGTCTTTTAGTGTCCCATTTGACATTTCCTATAGATAAGAAAGATTCTTGGAAATACAAGAATATGCACATGATGAGTGATCCAAACTTACATGAGTTGGACTTTGCAGTCCTTATTGTCATCATGTTCTCATCCAATTGTCTTAACAGAAGTTTTGATAGATCCAACTACAGTCCATTCTTGAAAATCTTGTATGTTGTATCTACTACTCTAGATGCAATAATTTTCATCTTGCTAGCCTGAAATAACTTGTATCCTAAGACACATGCTCCAAATTTCAATTCATTATCTGTGATCGTGGATACCTTGAGTCCTCTTCCATCCCATGCAGCTTCTATATTCTTCTCAATTTCAACTTTAGGCGGGTGCTTTAGTGCCTTTACCTTACCGCTTATGGGATAATCGGTGACAACATGTATAACATCCCTTGTTATTGGTTTAGGCTCATCCAGCCATAGCTTTTGGTCTTGTATCCTTCTTAGTACTAACCAAATCCATTCAGTCTTGAACTCCTTCGGGAACCATAGGGCATTTGTGAGCCCTTTTACCTCAATGTGCTTATACTCTTCCTATATAGTGCCCTCATCATTGTCAAGCTTCTTGAAATCTTTCTCAACTAACAGGTCTCCTATTTCTACAATCTTCTAGTGTATATATGCTCGCATGTCTTCGAAGAGTAAACCCCTAGCTAGTATTCTGGAGAATGCACCAGCATTGTTGGGTCGTGAAGAAACCTCGGGACATATCTTGTAATGAGGTTCCTCACAGGTTGGATTCTTGATTAGGTTGACCTTATTCTTCTTACAATTCTTGAGCTTAGCAGTTCTTGATGTAGTTGCCATCGTTTCTACAATTAGGGCTCTTTCCTGTGAATGAAAATAGAGTTATCGGTTATCTGTGTACTTACTTCAACCTCTATAGTTGTTTAGGAATCTATTTGGAGTGTTGTGAATTGGGTTGGATTCTCTCTACAATATGGTTGCTTTGTGCTATGGTTTCGCTCTAATCGCTTTGTGAAAAATGAAATCCTTCCATCGTCTATTTATAGACTTTGCCCTAAGTTGAGTCATTAATGCTCAACCACTTATCGGTGTGTGAATATGGAGTCATTGGGTGATACACACTAACATTCTCAGTGATAATGTGATGCTTTAGGGAAGGTGTCAACTTATTATATTCACCGACGGATTTCAGTCACTAGTACATTTGAGTCCTTTTTTCGACGGCTATGTGTCACAATTCTGACACTACACCGTTGGGCAAGTGACATAGGACAGTATTGCAGTTTTTGTGTCAGAACCACCAATAGCTATTATGTCTGTGGTTATTTCGATGACAATAACCATCGCAATAAGCACTAGCTACGGTATTTAGCATGTCGTCGTTACACTTTATGTTTGTTGCAATTATGACAGGTGTGCGAGGGATATGTTGTACATGCAACGTCTAGCTGTCGGTAATTTCTGCCATCTGGACATCGCATGTATAGCTTCGGTGTTGGTTTTTCTATGGTGTCTTTTGTAATTAAAAATATATATATAATTAGCTTCACTTTTTTTTCACCAGATGAAAATGTGCTTGTAGATGAAAATGTTCAATATAATACCTGCAGTTTTAAATGATCAATATAATGCCTTGAAATATAGGAATGGTATGGACGCCTAGGAAGGTATGGTAGTTAATATTACTAGTTTTATTCCTTCAAATTAATTTGTAGTGGTAATAGCCACAATTATCCTTATCTGAATAATGTACCAAAAAGTTGCAAGATAAAGCACACCTCTTTTAGGACATTGATGCTTTTCATGACAAGAAGGAGATCACTTTGATAAATGGTTATATGCATGCAATTGAACCCCAGTCCTCTAAACATACTTCTGATAAATGTTTATGGCCTTTCTTCCATGTAGTCAATATCAACAAATTAGCATCTTACTTGAATCCATGCTATAAAAATAGTATGCACATTGCTGAGGTAAGTTTGGAGAAGTAATATTTTAGATATCAAAATCATCAATGAAGATGCAAAGTAAGAGAAGACTAAACATAACTATATCATGTAGGTTCAAGTTGAGAATTATATTTTCAACTGAAAATGAATCTAAATTACAATTCTTCCTATAGTGTTATTTGGAGTAGGATTCAAAGTGACTTTTAGAGTTAAGCTCTTGGTCATAAAATCGAGAAGTTTCAAATTTTCTATTTTCCAATGAGAAATCCATTTTTGCAAGAATTTAGTCCTAGTTACCACAATATTGCAAGTAGTTTAGCCACATATTTCACACATTCTGCAAGATGAAATTTTTTTTAGATCAGTTTCATATATACACATTTGACCAATAAAATATGCTAACACAACTTCAGCTCTTTACGGGAGACAAAATTTACTAACTGCACAAAGATTTAGAGGAGTGAGTATTAAAGTTTAACATTGGCAAAATGAATGACATAATCATATTAGAAAATAAAAAAAGAAAACAATAAGAGGGGAAAGAAACTGAAGTCAAGGAAATCTATGTTTGACCAACCTTCTAAAAAATAAAGGGAAGAACTCATATTTTCATTGAAGTGAAAACCTACCCATGCAATCTAAAAAAGATTAACAATATAAAACTAAAATTATGCAAATTACAATTGTTGTGAAGAAAACTAACTGAAGATGATTTTCATGTCAAAGAAGTGGATGGATTCGCATAGACAGAAAGGTAGAGTCACAAAAAACCTAATGCAATCCATCTCAAGAAAAGTAATATCCAAACAAAGTAAAAGGGAGTTCTTGTAATTTACCTATACGAACATTTTGTGAGAGCTCTAGAGATAATTGGCCAAACTACTTAAATAATCATAAATTCATCCACAACAAAAGAGAATGCCCAGTTGTCAAAGAAAAAATGATCGTTCACAATCAAGAACTGGTTGTGGTAGTTCCTACTCTCTGATACCCTGCAATGTCACACACCATTTACAGTAAGCCAGACGATTCTAGGCATTTGAAAAACCAACCAATAACAAAATAACTGAATACAATACTGAATACTGACTCAAAACTGTATAATTGAATACAATACTGAATATTGACTTAAAACGCTACCTTTTGCTACAAATGAATCTCAATACAATACTGAATACTGACTCAAAACCCTACCTTTTGCTGCAAATTTATCTCTACATACAAAGTATTAAATTTAATGAAATACAAGTAGAA
Organism: Thuja plicata; assembly: GCA_018584345.1. Lineage (NCBI taxonomy): Eukaryota > Viridiplantae > Streptophyta > Pinopsida > Cupressales > Cupressaceae > Thuja > Thuja plicata. Next base: position 2,399,078 of record MU224472.1, read on the forward strand.
GACTACAAACCAACAAGGGTAGAAACAAAAATGACCAATAAAAAAATGTAAATTACCAAGATGGAAGACAATGTCTGGAAGAGTACAGACCTGTTAGGGCCTATTTGAGTCACCATGATCAAAGAAGTTTTAACTTATTCCCCCCCCCCCTTTTTTGGGAAGAAGAAGTCCAAGTTAAAAAGCTTTGAAATGCCAATTTTCCCTCCGAACTTATTCTTTAAAGGTTTCGTGAACTCATTTCATGAGAACCGGTTCTCTCGGTCAAGTGTTGGTATCAAATTTTCCTTCATGAACCACTTTGAACCTCAATTCGAAGTAGTTGAAAGTGGTTCAATCAAATGTTTTTGACCTAGTTTTGGTGATTGCAGGTGGGACCCTAGACACGTCTTCGAACCGCTTCAAACCTCTTTGAACCTCTGTTCAAAGTAGTTCAAATCAGTTCAATGAAGGATTCAATAAAGTGTGAAGGTGATGTGATGTATGATTTGATGGGTGATATGACACATCAGAGTGCATCCACCGAGATAATGGTACAACGATTTGGACAAGTAGTCATCCACGTGGGAAGAGTCAGTTGGCAATGCAGGTTAATGAAGATGTTCTTTCAGAATGAACAAAGGGATATCATTTAATATGGAAATAATGATTAAAGTGGGTTTAATTAAGTGAAGTAATGGTTAAATGTCACATTAACATCTTCAATTTATTCTGGCTTACGCGAGGCATTTAATTTTCATGCCTCGGCTGATTTTCCTCGCACAGTGAGTTTCTATAAATTCCCTTTCCTCAGCTCATTTCTTCCAAATGCTAAGTTGTGTAGTCTCAGCTGTGGAGGACAGAAGTGTGGGTTTCTCATTTCAACAGAAAGTAGGTAACACCCAATAAGCCCTCCATTTGCTTCACTATTTTACGCCTGGTTATTTGGTTTTCTCAAAGAATCGCAGTCTTTATTTGCTTGAGTAGAAGTAGAAAGAGATGAGGTCTGGCATTAAATTCTTTGGAAACACTGTAAGCCTATTCTGTAGAACCCCAATCATTACATACATAGATTTGTTGTGAGTTGAGGTAGAAAAACTAGTTGAAGTGTTGAAAGATTCAGTGGAAGAGGAGTATACTTTAGAGTTTTTGTCCAGTGGTTTACTCCAAGCTGCTGCTTTTCCCCCAGCTGTGATATGTCCATAGCTTATTCAACAATGCATATATCATTATAAAGAAGAGTCTAAGGGTGTTTTGAATAATGAGGGTAAGATTATCTTAACCATAAACTAAGAAATGATAATATCCATCTTCAAAATTCTAGATAAAACTTTTGCTAGTTTAACTCCCACTCAGTCGCTGGCACAATTCTGAGAAAGGAATGACAAGAAGCTTAGTAACATAGCCCAGAAGTGGACTGTATCAAATTACAAGGGCAGTTCTAGACTGCCCAAGGTTCTAACCAAGGACCATATGAAGACCCACATCCATAATATCATTTTTTTATTGCATAGAATAAGAGGTTCAGAAAAAGTACTTCTCTTTGAAGATTGGATGTATCATTTCATAGAAATTGTGTTAGAAGGCAAACAGAATCTGGATTGGGCTGAAATAATCATGAGCTCACTAAGAGATCAGCTCAAATAGGCACAAGCTACGCGAAAATAATTATATATGTCCTCCTATTTGACCTATTGCCTCGCATGTACCCAAGATCTTACCCAAATCCCTCATGAACCATGGAATGGAGACATAACCATTTTTTAGCATTTCCCTCTACTAAGGAAGGACAGAGTCTTAGAAGAGTATAGGAGGGTTCATGATGTCTTTCTCGAAAGATTGTGTAACCAGTTAGCTAGAACCCTAGTTCAGAGAATTTCTCCAGAGGCCTAAAGGTTGGTTCAAAGTTTCAGGAGTTTCTATATCCAGTTTCTATTTGGTTGGCTTTCACATGTAGTTTTATCAGTCAAGAAGGGGATTTGACAATAAAGGGTTTGCCATGAAGGCATTCAATTTGAAAAAATAGATGGACCTGAGCCTGCATTTAGAAGATTTATTGGAGGATATAGGGAGTGAAAGGAAAATTAAGGTAAGAGATCATTCCAGGTTGTTGATGCCGCAAATTAGAAGTCTGCAGATGAAGCTTGAGATATATGATGTGATTGAAGATGGGTCAGAAGTAATTGAACCTGGTTTTACTGAACCCAGTGCATAATTTCTATTGAATGTAGATTGGACAAGGAATGAAGAAGAAGACATCAAACTGAGAGCTAGGTTCATTCTGGCCTACACGGATGATTGGCTAAAAAGAAGGAAATCAAACAAGAAGAGGATCACCTGTCCTAAAGAAACTGATGTCAAATCGATCTTAATTGAGGTCCAACTTGATCCCTCTAACATTTCTTCTCTGACTCCTCATGCAGGTAATTTTCCTTCAAATAAGAAAAGAGTTGCAATAAACGGACATCCAACTGCAGCCCAAACAAGATCTAGAACGAGGGCTGAAAGTCAATCTTGAATGGCTTCTCCTGACTCTAGATTCGTTGACATTGATGTCAATGATGATGATCTCTCTCTTTCACTAGAGTAGAACAAAGATATTTAAAATGCAATGATGAACAAGTCTGAGGTTCAGAAAGAAGCGAATCCTGCCAAGAATGTTGAAAAAAGGATGGTTTCTAATTCAGTTCCTCCTTTGCTAACTGAATCAGTAAGAAAGAAATGCAGTTTCAAGCCTATTTCTTTACCATTTTCATACCTCAAAGATGAAGAAATCCAAAAGTAATGCAAGGTTAATTACAGACCCTGTAATAGGAAAAGTGACCGCTGAAATAGCTACTATCAAATAGAAAGAAGGTATTCTTGATCCTGCAGTGGAAGATTTTGAAATTACAAAAATGGAATTCGGGGTGCTAAATAGAGATACTTGAGATCATCTTTTCAAGTTCTCAGCAGATCATATGCTTGGTCAATCTCAGAAGGACGGCAAGGAGAATCAGGAACTCAAACAGCTTGTGATAACGATGGCTGAGTTCCTTAGTTTGCTCAATGAGGTTGGGGCCCTACCTCTAGCCCAATCTCCACAAGATTTTGACCCTAACTTTGCAGATAGAAAAAAAATGCTAAAGAAAATGCATCAAGGTAGAACTTTGATGACTGCTATGAGAAACTGGGTCAGTGGCATCATTTTAGAAGGAAATAATTTCATTCAGGAGTTTGTTGTAGCTTTTGCAGACAAAGAAGCTTTGATTGGGGAGATCAATACCTTGATACCAACTTGGGAATCAGATTAGGAAAAATGTGTCACTATTATGTCCCAGATTATTAAGATAGAAGGATATGGGGTTGAGAAGTTCCTGGCAAAGAATCTTATGAAACTAATAGATGCCTATATGATCTTAATTCTTAAGAGGAATATGAATTGGAAAAGTGGCCTGTTTAAAGCGGCGATCTCGAGCTTGTGTGTCATCGAGAAAGAGGTCAAGGAAATGCATACTAATGCGCTAAAAGACTTTAAAGTTGTGAACCCATCGGGTATACTTTAGTTCACCAAGGGAAATATAGATGCAGAAGCTATGACCAAGATTTTTGGAGATGCAATGAATGATATTCAAGAAAAAGAGGAGATTATAGCCAAAGATTTCAACAGGACTGCTAATGTGGAGTCCATGCTATACCTTCATCGGGGGTAGTTACCTAGATATTTAGAGAGGTTTTGGAACTTCAAATGAGAAAAGAGTGCATGTCGCACGAAGCTAAACGGTGTGAAGAACCTCCACTCTCACCCAATCTAGGAGCTCGTGAGCACTTTCCAGAGCTAGAAGCTGGTCCGAGGAGCCACATCTGGAGATGATAACTGAAGACACATGATTGCGTGACAATTTTCATGCCTATATTTGGGGAATTTTGTTTATGTTTTAACTATTGTCAAAAAACTTTTACTTTATATTTTTTACTGGTCTGAAACCATTTCTTTTCGGTTAGGTTGAGAGTTTGAGTTTTAAGGGAAGCCTCTCGAACCTATTAAACTATATGTGCTGGAACATGATACTGGAAAAAGGATGATGAAATTTTGGAATCTGTTAGACTTAGATCGACATTTTCTAATTTCATTAAGATTTTACATATTTTCTATGGGAATTGAAGAGAAAGATATTTTTGGATCGGATTAATCTCAGACTTAGTTCGGTGTGATCATGTTATTCTAATGCATGTTAAATTTAAATCTGTGAATTTAGATTTATGACATATCGATTACTTTGTGAATTGGTATATCTCTCATTACTGGTTTATAGTAAATGCATGGTATTTATTTGTCTCTCTAAATAATTCCCTTCCTTATTTCCGTTCAAGATTACTGTTTTCCAAATCAAAAAAGTTTTGCCTTTCTTTGTTGTTGTTATTTATTCTTTTTTTCTAATTTTACCTCAATACCTAAGAGTATATGAGTGATCCTTATGTGCTTTCAGGTTAAAAGTACATTCGTTGGTTTTAATTTAAGATTTTAATTTGATATATCTGATAGAAAACTGTACCTCAACAAATTTAGAGGGAAGCAATAATCTCATGCTTGCCCAACTATTGTAGGATAGTTTGTTTCCCAAGAGGCATAGAGTTAGTATAATTTGCAATTAACACAGAGACAAATCTGTTCACCAGTAGATTTTTGGTGACTCTACTAGGGAGTGCGCTATCAGAAAGATAGTAAGTAGTTGCATGTTCCACGAATGAATAAAATATGGTGCTGCCGACTGTTGTTATTCCTGGGAAGAAGGAAGTTCTTCCGGTCATGCAACCTAATTTTTTTTTGTTAGATACCCAAGAAGATATAAAAGCAAATCTTAATTCCTTGGCATGGAAGTTGAAGGAGAGCAATCAATAGTACCAGTAAGTCTGACTTGTCATTGAAGAAGAAGAAGAAATTGGGGAGTGGTTAAGGGGACTTCCCATTGCTCAAGAGGCCATGGTTGTGGACAGAGCAGCACAAGGTCCTTAAAATAAGTTAGGTAGGATCTTGATAGGCAAAACTGGCAGTGAAAAGATACATGAGAGGTGATCAGAGCAAAGGTTTAATCGATGCAGATTTTGAAGCTCTAAAGAATTTGAGCTTTTTCCCTAACTTTAATACCCCAAAGGAAAGAAGGACCAAGACCTCAAGTAGACCCCCTTCACCTCCTAGTAGGCCCATCATATCAGCAATTGTCCAATCTATCATCCCACAAGGTATTGTAATACCCTCAGTTATAAATACTCAACCTTTAAAATTCCAACCACCACTAATGGCCACTAATCAGCCCTGGGGCCAAAATATAGGCCCTTTGAACTTAGGATTCAATGCACCCGCTGCCCTTCCGAAAGGAGCTAATCATGTTTTGCCTATGTTTAATGGAGACAAAACAACAACAACCAGAGATCATTTGAGTGCTTTTCATACAGCATGTGGTATTCTCAGTGTTCCCACTCAAGAGGTCACTATGAGGCTCTTTGTAAGAACTTTGACTGATGCCGTAGCTGATTGGTTCAACCATTTACCCCATGGTTCTATTACAATCTGGGATGATATGAAGGATGTGTTCGAAGCAAGGTTGAAGACTCCTGATAATGAGATCTCACTATTGCTTCAATTGAGCCAGCTAAAGAAAGAGATGCATGAACCTATGCAAGAGTTTGTGGCTAAGTTTAACAGGATTTTGCAAAGGATTCCTGTCAACTCCGCCCCTAGTGATGAAAATAAGAAAATATTATTTCTCAATGCAGTACCTCCTTATATAAGCTTTCACCTATTGAAGGATGGAGTAGCCAATTTGAATATCGCACAAAGACAAGCCATTAAACTTGAGGATACATTCATCACGGTGGGAAAGTGGAAAAGAGAATTTCAGTCTGCAGGTCCCTCCTCATCAGCTACAACCAATCCTTTATTGCAGAGGTCGATGAATGATATGGCAATGCTTAAAAGACAACAAAAAAAGTCAAGTTCCCCGTATCAATCCCCCTATCAAGATGTGAACCGGAAACAACTCGGTCAGGCCCATGGTAAAGTTCCACTCCTAACGGGCTCGCAACCTAGGTTGTAGATTGAGAAAGAGCCTATGGAAACCATGTGTTCCTTCCATTTTAAAATTTACCACGATGGGGAAACTTGTCCAGACTGGCTCACATGTCTTCAGCTAAATTCAAAGAAAGATACTATTGGGATTGAAGAAAAAGCTTCTTCTAAAATAGGAAAATAAAGTTCCTTTTATCTAGAGTATGATTCTAACTCTAAAAGAGGTGGAGATGCACTGGTGACTCTGCAAGACCCTTCGTGTGTATTCCTCACCAGAAATCAGAAGTCATCAAAATTTTACTCCTAGCACGGGTACGTCTGATGCCTTTCCAAGGAATAAAGAAGCTGGAACTGGTGAGCCCTCTTCTACTCCAAAAAGCTCAGGGATTAGAATCTTGCAAAAAGGTAATGTGGTTCCTACTCCTCCTGCCTTTGATTTTGTTGAATTTTGCAAAACAACTTCCATTACCATCTCTCCATCTGAATATTTGAAAATGAATCCTAAAGAGTTAGATAGATTAGTTAAATATGTGAAAGGATATTCTAGTCCAAATACCAAACCAAGTAGAACACTTATTGGAGATAAAACTATTGTGGAGGAACCCCCTATTTTTTTGTCTGAAGATACCCCACAGATACTAGATGATTGCCCTTATGTTAACTCTTTAGAGAATGAGATAGAAGAAAAGAAGCTAAATCCTTTTTACATTTCCTTGCTTCTGAATGGACAGAAAATCAGTAATTGTATCATTGATTCTGGGGCCTCTGACAACATAATGCCTGCTCTGATGGCCAAAGCCCTCGGCCTTACCTTGACCAAAAATTTTTACCGATGTTACTCTATGAATGGGAAACAAGTACCTTTGATGGGGAAAGGGAAAGATGTGCAAGCTATCCTCACTGCGTGTCTAGATAAATGGTTAAAGCTAACAATCCTAGTAGCTAACATTCATGCCAGTTATGGTATGTTACTGAGTAGAACTTTCTATAAAGACATGGGAGGCAACATAAAAATGGATTGGTTCAAAGCAGTTATCTCGGTAGGCAATAAGAGGATAAAACTTGAGCCAAAATCTAAAGATAAATACACTATGGTCCCCATGTTGGGGAGTGCATCCCCTTTTCTTTTAAGCTCGATTTCAGAAATACCAATAATATGACTGAATACGAAGCACTACTGTTAGGTTTGGAAGAAGCAAAACTAAGAGGGGTTAAGGAGTTGATTGCCTAAGGAGATGCTGACCTGATTGTGAAATAGGTAAGGGGATAGTTCTCAATAAAAAATGAAAAGTTAAAACACTATAGGAATTTAGTATGGGATGAGCTCAAATCTTTTGATGCTTTTTCTATTGAGTTCATACCCAGGGCTTTGAATACTAAAGCAGACTCCTTAGCAGTTTTGGCTTCACTACTTTTTCCACATCCAGATTTCAAAACTCAAAGCTACAGGATTGAAATGGTATACTGACTCAAAGTACCAGATAATGTAGAGCATTGTCAAGTATTTGATGGTGATTCCTAGCTCAGAGATTTTTTGGGGTGTATTAACAACTTTGCAAATGTCTATTTTGAAGGATCAGAGAATGAGTGCAAGAAAACCTGTTCAGGTTCAATGGAAGATGATGGAATCATACATCTAAAAGGAAATAAAATCCCTAAAGGATTGGTCTCTTTAGAACATCTATTTCAGAGAAAAGATGATAGTATAGTTAAAGAAAAAGTGCCTCATACGCATAATCCTAAGGAATATGATAAAATTAATATAGGTGATGATATTGATCCAAAATGGATTCCTATATGGAAGACTTGTTCCCAACAGGAAAGAGATGAACTTAAGAAACTATTAATAGAATATAAATATGTTTTTTCTTGGGGATACAAGGATCTTAAAATTTTTAGAGGTGGCCAATTTAGACACCACATTCCTTTGAAAACAGATGCTAAACCTTTCCGCCAGAAATTGAGAAACTACAATCCAAAAGTATCTGAAACCATATTAAAAGAAATGGAAAAGATGCTGCAAGCAAGAATTATCTATCCTATTCATCACTCAACTTGGATCGCCAATATAGTTCCTATAAGGAAAAGGATGGTGAAATTAGGATTTGTGTAGATTTCTAGAATTTAAATCAGGCCAGCCTCAAAGACAATTATGCGTTGCCAGTGATGGAACGTGTGCTTCAGGTAGTATCAGGATCAGAAGTAATGTCTATGCTGGATGGTTATTCTGGATATAACCAAATTAGTGTGGAAAAATAGGACCATCATAAGACGACCTTTATAACACCTTGGGGTACTTTCACATACAATAGAATGCCATTTGGGTTAATCAATGTTGGTGCCACTTTTCAGAGGGCAATGAATTCTTCATTTGGAGATCTTTGCAATAGGATCATTGTGATTTATTTGGATGATTTGACCATATTTTTAAAAAGTAGGAGTTGTCATCTGAAGGATATTGAGACAGTATTATAGAGGTGCAGAAGTCATGGCATATCCCTGAATCTGAAGAAGTCAGTCTTCTTTGTCGAAGAAGGTAAGTTGTTGGGACATATTGTTTCAAAGAAGGGTGTCAAGATCGATCCAAATAGAGTCAAGTTTATTCAACAGCTCAGCTTACCATCCAACCGAAGTAGCTTGAAATATTTTTTTGGCCAGATAAACTTTTTAAGAGCTTTTGTCCCTGAATTTTTAGAAATAACTAAGCATATGATAGATGTGTTAAGTGAGAAGGTTCCCTTTAAGTGTAATGAAGAAGGGAAGGGAGATTTCAATGAGGTTAAAGTAGAAATAGCTCAAGCTCCAGTCCTGGTAAGCCCGGATTTTAAAAAGGACTTTAATATCTACTGTTATGCATCAGAACATACTCTATCTAGTATTTTAACACAGAAAGATGATATGGGACGGGAGGCACCCATTGCTTTCATGAGTAATCCGATGAAGAAACATGAACTCAAGTACTCCCAAATTGAGAAACATGTCTTTGCTATAGTAAAGGTAGTAAAACAATTTGGATATTACATCTTACACTCCCATGCTATGGTATATGTTCCAGAGACGGCAGTCAAAAGTGTGTTGACTCAAAAAGAAATAGGAATGAACAATAGAGCGGTGTGGATAGCCAAAATTTAGGAATATGACTTGAACATCAAGCCAACTAATTTGGTAAGGGGAATAGGATTATGTAAACTTTTGGCTAAAGATAGAGGATCGACAATAGAAGAAGCTAATGAAACCCCTACAGTACTTCTAGTAAGTTTAACTGACCCATGGTTTTCAAATATAATATACTTTCTCACCTATAGGGAACACCCTGAACATTTAAATACTCAAGAAAAGCATAACTTAAAATTGAAGGCTTCTAAGTATGTCATTTCATAAGATGTGTTATATTAAAAGAGCATTGATGGGACCTTCCTGAGGTGTGTAGATGTCACACAACAGAAAGAACTGCTAAGAGATTTCCATGATGAAGCTTATGGGGGACATTTTTCCTCTACTTTTATAGCTTTCAAGATTCTATGGAATCGTTTCTATTGGCCAGGAATGTTCAAGGACGTGTATCACTATGTTAAGAATTGTGAGAAATGTCAGTTATTTACTGGGCGCCCACAACTTGCAGCATTACCCCTCAAGCCCGTGATTGTTGAAGAAGCTTTTAAACAATGGGGTATAGATTTTAATGGGCCTTTATATCCCCTATCTAGTGTAGGGAATGTATACATTCTAACAGCTTCTGATTACTTAACCAAGTGGGTGGAAGCAGTCCCAACTAAAAAGGAAAACTCTCAAGTTGTATGTGATTTTCTATTGAACTATATCTTTATAAGGTTCAGGATCCCAGTCAAGATAGTGGCAGATAATGCTACATACTTTTCTTTGGAAGAGATTTCAGTTATTTGTTATGAACATGGGATATCACTAGCTCACTCATAAAATTACGTTCTACAAGGAAACGACCAGATGAAGTCCAGCAATAAGAATCTGGTGGCCATAATGAAAAAATTGATGATTGATAACCCTCACGACTGGCACAGGAAGTTATATGACAAATTATGGGCAGATAGAATCTCTCCAAAAATGGCTATAGGAATGTCCCATTTTGAGCTTGTGTATGGGATAGGAGCTCATGTGTCCTTACCTCTAGAATTATCCATGGCTAAGCTGCAAGCAGTAATTGAAGATCAATATTTCCAAAGTTCACCGGAGAAGCGCGTCATGTACCTGAATAAACTGGAAGAGGAAAGGGATGACTTAGTGGATCATATTACAGAGCATCAACTGAAAGTCACAAAAATTGTTGATATGAGAGCTCATACCAGGAAATTCATGGAAGGAGATGAAGTTCTTTTATGGGATAAAAGGAAGGCTCCCAAAGGTTGACATGGGAAATTCAAATCTTTGTGGAAAGGCCCGTTTATTATCACAAAAACAATTGGTTCTAGTGCTTTTCATTTGTCTTACCCAGATGGTGTCAGTATTCCTTTCACCTACAATGGGTAGGACCTAAAGTTATTCAAGTTGTAATGGTGTTTCCAGGTACTTCTGTACATATTAGTTAGTTTCCTTTGCTTTCTTTAGTCACTGTTTGGTTGTTTTGTCCTTTTTCCCCTTCGTGTTCTAGTTTTGTGAAACCAATATCTAGAGTTCTCTACAGTTTTGACAACTTGCAGTCCCCAGACAGAGCCAGTGTTAGGGCTTATTTGAGTCACCATGATCAAAGAAGTTTTACCCTTTGATGTTTTCCTCACAGCCTTACCTGATTCTCCCCCCCCCCTTTTTGGGAAGAAGAAGTCCAAGTTAAAAAGCTTTGAAATGTCAGATTTCCCTCTGAACTTATTCTTTGAAGGTGTCGTGAACTCATTTCGTGAGAACCAATTCTCTCGGTCAAGTGTTGGTATCAAATTTTCCTTCATGAACCACTTTGAACCTCATTTCAAAGCAGTTCAAGGTTGTTCAATGAAACATTTTTGACCTACTTTCGGTGATTGAAGGTGGGACCCTCGACACGTCATTGAACCACTTCGAACCTCTTTGAACCTCAGTTCAAAGTAGTTCAAAGAAGTTCATCAAAGGATTCAATAAAGCACAAAGGTGATGTGATGTTTGAGTTGATGGGTGATATGACACGTCAGAGTGCATCCACCGAAATAATGGTACGGCGATTTGGACAAGTAGTCAGCCACGTGGGAAGAGTCAATTGGCAATGCGGGTTAAGGGAGATGTTCTTTCGGTATGAAAAAAGGGATATCATTTAATATGGAAATAATGATTAAAGAGGGTTTAATTAAGTGAATTAATGGTTAAATGTCACATCAACAGCTTCAATTTATTCTGGCTTACGCACGACATTTAATTTTCATGCCTCGGCTGATTTTCCTCGCACAGTGAGTTTCTTTAAATTCCCTTTCTTCAGCTCATTTCTTCCAAATGCTAATTTGTGGAGTCTCGGCTGTGGACGACAGGAAGTGTGTTTTTTTTCATTTCAACAAAAAGCAGGTAACACCCAATAAGCCCTCCATTTGCTTCACTGTTTTATGCCTGGTTATCCACTTTTCTCAAAGAATTGCAGTCTTTATTTGCTTGAGTAGAAGTAGAAAGAGATGAGGTCTAGCATGTATTTATTTGGAAACATTGCAAGCCTAGTCTGTAGAACCCCAATAATTACAGACACAGATTTGTTGGGAGTTAAGGTAGAAAAACTAGTTGAAGTGTTGAAAGATTCAGTGGAAGAGGAGTATACTGTAGAGTTTTTGTCCAGTGGTTTACTCCAAGCTACTGATTCTCCCCCAGCTGTGATATGTCCAAAGCTTATTCAAGAATTCATATATTGTTATGATGTCAAGTCTAAGGGTGTGTTGAATAATGAGGGTAAGAGTATCATAACCATAAATCGAGAAATGATAATGTCTGTCTTCAAAATTCTAGATGAAACTTTTGCTAGTTTTACTCCCAGTCAGTCGTTGGCACAATTCTCAGAAAGGAGTGACAAGAAGCTTAGTAACATAGCCTGGAAGTGGATTGTATGAAATTACAAGGGTGATTCCAGACTGCCCAAGGTTATAACCAAGGACCATATGAAGACCCACATCCAAAATATCATGGTTTTATTGCACAGAATAAGAGGTTCAGAACAAGTACTTTTCTTTGAAGATTGGATGTATCATTTCATAGAAATTGTGTTAGAAGGCAAACAGAATCTGGACTAGGTTGAAATAATTGTGAGCTCACTAAGAGATCAGCTCAAATAGGCACAAGCTATGCAAAAATAATTCTATATGTCCTCCTATTTGACCTATTGCCTCGCATGTACCCAAGATCTTACCGGAATCCCTCATGAACCATGGAATGGAGACATAACCATTTTTGAGTATTGCCTCTCCTAAGGAAGGACAGAATCTTAGAAGAGTATAGGAGGGTTCATGACGTCTTTCTCAGGAAATTGTGTAACCATTTAGCTGGAACCCTAGTTCAGAGAATTTCTCCAAAGGCCCAAAGGTTGGTTCAAAGTTTCGGGAGTTTCTATATCCAGTTTCCTCAATTCACCTATCTAAGAGTCGGCGGTTTTGATGAAGAACCTCTTAGATTGCCTAGGTTCGGCTTTGATTGTTTCATCTTAGGAGAAATCTATAGACAAATGTTCACAATAATAAAGAATAATCTGTCGGAAGATAAGTGGGATACAATGTTTCCAATCAGACTTGAAAATTTGGTATGCAAGAGTATGATAGATGCATCAGTAATAGGTAGCAATTTTGTTGGCTTTCACATGCTCTTTTATGATTCAAGAAGGGGATTTGACAATAAAGGGTTTTCCATGAAGGCATTCAATTTGAAAAACCAGATGGACTAGAGCAGAACATAGAGATTCAAAATGCAATAATGAACAAGTCTGAGGTTCAACAAGAAGAAGTGACTCCCGCCAAGAATGTTGAAAACATGATGGTTTCTAATTCAGTTCCTCCTTGGCTAACTAAATCGATAAGCAAGAAACACAGTTTCAAGCCTATTTCTTTACCAGTTAAAGATATTGTTACCAGATATGCTACTCATACCCCAAAGCTGAAGAAAGCCAAAAGCAATGCAAGGTTAATTACAGACCCCGTAACAGGCCAAGTGACCACTGAAATAGCTACTATCAAATAGAAAGAAGGTATTCTTGAACCTGCGGCGGAAGATTTCAAAATTACAAAAATGGAATTCGGGGTACTAAACATAGATACTCAAGATCATCTTTTCAAGTTCTCAGCAAAACATATGCTTGTTCATTCTCAGAAGGATGACAAGGAGAAGCGGGAACTCAAATAGCTTTTGATAACGATGGTCGAGTTCCTTAGTTCGCTCAGCAAGGTTGGGGCCCTGCCTCTAGCCCAATCTCCGCAAGATTTTGAACCTATTTCTGCAGATAGCAAACAAATGCATAAGCAAATGCATCAAGGTAGAACTTTGATGATGCCTATGAGAGACTAGGTCGGTGACATCAGTTTAGAAGGAAATAATTTCATTCAGGAGTTTGTAGCAGCTTTTGCAGACGGAGAAGCTTTGATTGGGAAGATCAATACCTTGATACCAACTTGGGAATCAGATGAGGAAAAATGTGCCACTGTTATGTCCTAGATTATTGAGATAGAAGGATATGGGGTTGAGAAGTTCCTGGCAGAGAATCCTATGAAACTGATAGATGCCTGTATGCTCTTCATTCTTAAGAGGAATATGAATTGGAAAAGCGGCCTTTTTAAAGCGGCGATCTCGAGCTTGCACGCCATAGAGAAAGAGGTCAAGGAAATGCATACTAATGCACTAAAAGATTTTAAAGTTGTGAACCCATCGGGTATACTTCAGTTCACCGAGGGAAACATAGATGCAGAAGATATGACCAAGAGTTTTGGAGATGTAATGAATGATATTAAAGAAAAAGAGGAGATTGCAGCCAAAGATTTCACTAGGTTTGCTAATGTGGAGTCCATGCTATACCTCAATCTGGGATAGTTACCTAGACATTTAGAGAAGGTTCAAAACTTCAAATGGGAAAAGAGCGCATGTTGCGCGAAGCTGAACGGTGTGAACAACCTCCACTCTCACCCGATCTAGGAGCTCGTGAGCACTTTCTAGAGCTGGAAGCTGGTATGAGGAGCTACTTTTGGAGATAATAACTAAAGACACATGATTGCATGACAATTTTCATGCCTGTGTTTGGGGCATTTTGTTTATGTTTTAACTATTGTCAAAAAAAATTTTACTCTATCTGTTTTACTGGTCTGAAACCGTTTCTTTTTGGTTAGGTTGAGAGGCTGAGTTTTAAGGGAAGCCTCTCAAACCTGTTAAACTATATATGCTAGAACATGATATTGGGAAAAGGATGATGAAATTTTGGAATCTGTTAGACTTAGATCGACATTTTCTGATTTCGTTAAGATTTTACATATTTTCTATGGGAATTGAATAGAAAGATATTTTTGGATCGGATTAATTGTTAGAATACTTTAGAGATAACTGAGAGGGGGGGGTGAATCAGTTATCTACAACTTTAAATCTTTTGTACTTATTAATCTAGAATGATTCAAATTAAATACACATTTAGATAACACATTACACAACACATCAATTTGGTTACGAGGAAACCAAATGGTAAAAACCCCAGTGGGAATTAGTACCCACAAAGAACTATACTATTTATAGTATGCCTTGTTAAAAGATTCTTCAACCCTGTTTGGAGTTGTACAATACAATGCAGTAGTATAGTTGACCTGGTTAAGGGTCAGACCCTGTTAGGAGTATTTTACATGTAACCCTGTTAGGGGTGGAGGACTCACTGTCCACGTGGTGAAGGCTACAACCTTCTAGTTATTTGATACACATTATATCAACAAGATGAACTGTTGTTTGTGACACTGCTTGTCTGATCAGTTCCATTTATGCGTCGATGCTTTAACCTCTTGCAAAGAAATATAAAAATCTAATATGTATTCTGAATGCTTCAACATAAACATCTATATTATCAACATATGATAAATATAGTTTTTCTACATCAACACTCTGCTCTGCTTTTAAATCTCTGGCTTTCACAACTCTTCTCATTACAAATGACCTTCTATAAGTACATACACCAAGTGTGAGATCATGGGACATGTAGGACAACTCTTCTTAACATCCTTGTCGGATCTACTAAGTGCGCAATTATAATTACAACCACGCAAGTACTAACTGAATAGACGCACTACTTCACTGAGTCGGCTTCATCAATTTAACCATAACTTTGCAATCTTCTTGAAACACATTTGGCGCGCTTAGATTAATATCAAAAACTCATAACGCATCATGAATATACACACACATATCCTAAAGATAGGCGCAACTCAATCAACACGTTACATATGTCAGCCTTAAACCCTTATTCCTCCAGAACTGTAACCGTCAATAACAGAATTACATATCTTTACTGAAATATCATATCTGAGTCTATGTGTATGAACATAGCATAGTAAACATGTCAACAACATGTATCTAACCACACTGGTCTTCATGTCATCATATGGATAAGTACATACAGAAGTACTGCTAAGTATTATATGTTGTCATCAATGACAAACATACAATCATTCAACTGTTCAGAATCAAATCTCCAACAATCTCCCCCTTTGGCATTGATGGAAACATATGGTAAAAAAAACTTATGTTCATGGTGTCTTCTTTCTTTTACAATCTTCTCAATATCCTCAACAAAGATTTGTCTACACTGCTACAGTTTCATGTACTGTGTATTCTCTGAATACTCCCCCATTGTCATGCTTCCCTACTGTGTTCCTTTACTCCCCCATAGTATAAGCTCGTTGTTTGTATTCCTTGTTTGTCTTGTTTTTTCTGGTACATACTTCCCTAATGAGATCAATGGAAAAGGGTGCCATAAACCATTCTGCACAGGTACTACTCCAAAAGTAGAGTAGTCAACCATTCATCAGTCACACAGGACCGATGTACTTGCTACTTTTTCTAATCAGACTTAGGAGAGGGAATGACTCCCAACTTCTCCCTTAGATACTCAAAAGTATCCTTTGCTAAAGGCTTCGTGAAAATATCTGCTAGCTGATCTTTTGTGTT
>MU224472.1:2419184-2435628 GCA_018584345.1 Thuja plicata
GGTCTTTCAGAGATGGGATTTCAACCTCTTGTGTAGCAATCTCAAAGATCTCAAATCCAATGCACTGTAGATGTGTTACCATTTTTTTTTTCCAATCCAAATAGTTCTCTCCATTGAACTTAGGGCTGTCTTTTCTGAAGTATGCCATCTTGATCTACCTTAAGCTGTTAGGATTTCTCTCTAAGGCACTTGGCTCTGATACCAATTGTTAGAATACTTCAGAGATAAATGAGAGGTGGGGGGTGACTCAGTTATCTGCAACTTTAAATCTTTTGTACTTATTAATCCAGATTGATACAATGTAAATACACATTCAGATAACACATTACACAACACATCAATTTGGTTACAGGGAAACCAAATGGTAAAAACCCCAGTGGGAATTAGTACCCACAAAGAACTATACTGTTTATAGTAATCCCTATTAAAAGATTCTTCAACCCTATTAGGAGTTGTATAATACAATGCAGTAGTATAGTTGACCTGGTTAAGGGTCAGACCCTGTTAGGATTCTTTTACATGTAACCCTGTTAGGGGTGGTGGACTCACTGTCCAAGTGGTAAAGGATACAACCTTCTAGTTATTTGATACACACTGTATCAACAAGATGAACTGCTGTTTGTGAAACTGCTTGTTTGATCAATTCCTTTTATGCGCCAATGTTTTAACCTCTTGTAAAGCAATATAACAATATAATCTATATTCTAAATGCTTCAACATAAACATCTATATTATCAACATATGATAATATAGTTTTTCTGCATCAACACTCTACTCTACTTTTAAATCTCTGGCTTTTGCAACTCTTCTCATTACAAATGACCTTCTATAAGTACATACACCAAGTGTGAGATCATGGGACCTGTAGGACAACTCTTCTTAACATCCTTGTCAGCTCTACTAAGCGCGCAAGTATAATTACAACATTGCAAGTACTAACTGAATAGACGCGTCACTTCACTGAGTCAGCTTCATCAATTTAACCATAACTTTGCAATCTTCTTTAAACACATTTGGCGCACTTAGATTAATATCAAAAACTCATAATGCATCATGAATATACACACACATATCCTAAAAATAGGTGCAACTCGATCAACATGTTACATATGTCAGCCTTAAACCATTATTCCTCCAGAACTGTAACCGTCAATAATAGAATTACATATCTTTACTGAAATATCATATATGAGTCTGCGTGTATGAACATAGCATAGTAAAGATGTCAACAACATATATCTATCCACACTGGTCTTCATGTCATCATATGGATAAGTACATACAGAAGTACTGCTGAGTATTATATGTTGTCATCAATGACAAACATACAATCATTCAACTGTTTAGAATCAAATCTCCAACATTAATCTCAGACATAGTTTTGTGTGATCATGTTATTTTGATGCATGTTAAATGTAAATCTATGAATTTAGATTTATGACATATCGATTACTTTGTGAATTGGTATATCTCTCATTACTGGTTTATAGTAAATACATGGTATTTATCTGTCTCTCTAAACAATTCCCTTCCTTATTTCCGTTCAAGATTACTGTTTTCCAAATCAAAGAAGTTGTGCCTTTCTTTGTTGTTGTTCTTTATTCTTTTTGTCTGATTTTACCTCAATACCTAAGAGTATTTGAGTGATCCTTATGTGCTTTCAGGTTAAAAGTATAGTCGTTGGTTTTAATTTTAGATTTTGAGTTGATATTTTTGATAGGGAGCTGTACCTCAAACAATTCAGAGGGAAGCAATAATCTCATGCTTGCTCAACTGTTGTAGGATAGTTTGTTTCCCAAGAGGCATAGAGTTAGTATAATTTGCAATTAACACGGAGACAAATCTGTTCACCAACAAGACCTAACTAAGTAAGTCATATGCAACACAACATTTTGAAAACTGAAATGAAAATATGATAAAATGAACTAACCTGAACATCATATTTATGATTTTTTTTGTTGGCAATTCGAGGTGCTGAATGGAGCAAACCAAAGTCTACCACCTGTAAGGAAATACATAAATCAACACACAAAATCATAGAAATAATGCCCACATGATGCAACCACACCGCAAAACAGGCATAGTCGGTAACAAAAAAATGTAAAAGGGAAAACAAAAATACAATCAATATTATATCAAAGGCAAATAAAAGGTCTAGATTTTTCCAACCATCTTGCCACCATATTGAACATTTCAAACCATTGACGTTAAAGTGAAAAAAATTTCTTAAGAGAAGGAATGCCTTTGGCGTAATAAAACTAGTTTCGTAAAGACATGCAAACTATGTAAAATATTGGTAAGGGGTGGCAAGATCAAGGAAGAACTCAAAATTACAAGACCTAAGGGCCAGACCTAATGCCTTGGGGGATCATTATAGATGGCCTTGCCTATGTAACTTATAGAGACATCGTAGTTCAGGTTTTACTTTAAAACTAGTCTTTTAAAGGATGGTAGAATTGGTTACACAACCCCTTTCTAGGGTAGAGTCCCCACACAGTGTCTCCATTGGCTGCCACCCAATTAGGTGAACAAGGATGAGATCCTAATTATATTCTACCTACAAATAAGTTATACGTAGACCTCCTCATAAGGTTACCTACCCAACGGTTCGTAACTACGATGGAGAACCAGTTCTTGTAAGATATTATGTAATATCCATGATCCCAAACCTACAAGATTCATAATTGTATGAGAGGAGATACATATTACCTAATTCTATGACCACTTATCTTAAAATCTGACATATTAGTATACCATGTATATCATTTAATCATATCATGCATTCCTAACATATGCATTGAACTACTAATATCAATGTCTATTAAACCCCAACTTGACAAGTTGTAAAAGTGCAATTATACTAAACTCACTATATAAATTGACTAACAATTCAACTACCAAAATATACCTTAAAAAATAAGAGAAACTATAATAATTTTATTATTACAACATCGAGACATAAACATTAATCATTATCAAACAATTTGCATATTAAATGAGAATCATTTACTTTTTGACTTTTTCTTTTTTTCTGCTTCTATATAATCTTGCAAAGGCATATCCATCTCGGCATCGTCATTTCTTCTTGTCCATGCACGTGATCTCATTGTCGTTTACAAAGGCGGGCCCTCTGCAATAACAAAGTAATAAAAGGATTAAATTAAAAATATATTATCATAATTGGGGTTAATTTAATAATATATTATCATAATTGTTACAAGCATTTCAATACTTTAAAAACATAAACATGATGACCTTTACCTTGTGCAACCACATCTACTTTCTTGATGGCTTGAACCTCAACACGCTCATCGAGAACCTCTACCTTCTTTGCAACTGCAATACAAAATGTTATATTAATCCCAACACATTATAATTAAATTTTTATTTCTACACCAAATTCAATTTAAAATGTTTACTTGTATTAATAAATTAATAATCAAACTTCGAATAGAAAATGTATACTTTGAGTTCTACAATGCACATCTAAATCGATGCCTCTGTCGTGCTTGGATGGTGTTTCAAGATCAACAAACTGCATTCCAATGTAAATAATTAGTGCATTTATCAACAATATATACATATAAATTCAAGACAAATACTGAGAAATGTTAATCATTCAATTT
This sequence comes from Thuja plicata, assembly GCA_018584345.1. NCBI lineage: Eukaryota > Viridiplantae > Streptophyta > Pinopsida > Cupressales > Cupressaceae > Thuja > Thuja plicata. Next base: position 2,422,811 of record MU224472.1, read on the forward strand.
AATACATATAAATATAATCACTTTTTAAGTTTTAAACAAATATATAATCATTGTTTCCTTACTTAAAAAATATATATTCACTTTATGTTGGAACTTAACATCAAATAGAGTAATTGGTAAAGTATTCAAATTGAAATAAAAATCAATTGGCTTATTTACCTGTTCGACGGATCCACTAGAAGAACCTTGCACACTCTTTGATCGAAATTATTCAGCCAGGACTGTATAGCCTTGTTTGTAGCCTACTTTCTTGTCCTCTTCTAAAATATTTTGTTTGAACTCCAAGCCCTACATTTTTATTGTAGTGAATTTCATTAAAATTAAATTGATTACAATTTATAAGTATTTGCATACGGCTTTTCATTTACTATTACTTACAATTCGTGCAACAAGTTTTGAATATCCACCCGAGCCAATGATCATTTTGATTGAGACATAGTCTGTACCATTTCACAACGAAGAGAACTAATTTGAAGGAATTAAAGTCACAGTCAAGTATATCAACCAAAATACCATAGTATGGATTTTGTGACTCTCGAGGATGTAAGTCATTTCTAGATGAAATATTGGTCACTTGGAATACGACACTTATCCCACAATCACAAGTTCTCTTTGTGTCATCCAACTTTTTGATGCAAAATTTATAACCATTGTAGAACATAGCCTTGTGGTGTTTCACCTACAATAACGTCAAAAATGTATAAATTATTGCATCACGAATTGAAAAACATATGGTTTATTAACAAAATTATAAGTACCTGGTAATCTCTTAAACCATATGCTAAATCTATTTCCTTTTGTGTAACATTGGGATCTCCATTACGATGAGCTTGTATAACCAATGTAGACACTAATTTTTATTTTAATATATGACCATAATGTTGACATCGTTCAATCCAAACTGTCATCCAATCTTGATTGTTTGCAATAAACAAATGTATTGCATCCCACTCTTTAGCAATTGTACAAAAGTAAATAGATGATCAGTTACAACATATTTATTTTGAAGATTAAGAATTAATTAACTACAATAACATCTCATAATTTATTACCTTTCAGTTTCCTAAATCTACCGTTGCCCACCAAGTACTCCCCTTCAAATTTTTTAATGGACTCGAGATCCCAAATGCAATCTATATGGGTCTTTGTTGCAAGATTAGGAAGATATTTAGTAACGTACACCATCATCTGGTATACCATATATCCTTCAACCATAGAACCCTCAGGACGTGCTCTTTTTCATGTCAAACCCTTCAAAATTTCAAGTGTCTCTCAACCATCCACATTGACCTAGCATGTACAGGTCCACACAATTCAATCTCCTCAACTTGGTGTATGAGGTAGTGTTCTTGTGCATTAAAAAAGGTTGAAGGTAAACACTATTGCATTTCACACATTAGATGGGGAATTCTTTTCTTCCAATATCTTATATCTTCTTTATGGATTTCTTTAGATGACAACCACCTACAAGAGATTCAAGACATAAAAATATATAAATACAAGACTTTACAATATATTACTTATTTCATATAGATTGAACAAATATCACTGCTTACCTCATATATTTTCCAAGATCATATATCACTTGTTTGATATTATTGTCGAAGTTCTCTGGGAGCAATAGGAGTGGCAAATACTGCAACAATTGTCAACTGATCATTTCATGCAGTTACACAAATATATTGTAAATACAAAAGACTGTGACTTACCTTTATGAAGGTATGCCAATCATGTGTTTTCATCCCTGACCCAAAATCACTCTTCTTTGATATGAAATTGCTTATATTCGTAACAAATCCTATGGGAAATTGAATTTTTTGTATGACTTCTTTTATGGCATTACTTTGTTGCTCTGTTAATAACCAAGGAAGAGAACTTGCATTAATCCAGTCTCCATTTCTATTTGATTCAATGATATTTTTCATTGCATGATTGGAATCATGAATGCCACTATTATGACACGTAGGCATCGCATCTTATTAGTCCCTATTATGACATGTAAGTGTTGCATCTCATCTATCGCTATTATGACACGTAAGCGTCGTATGTTATCTGTCACTTTTACAGATGTGCGACAAATTTGCTATACATGCGACATTGAGCCGTCGGTAATTTTGTGACCACCTAACATCGTAAGTATAGCAAATTCATCGTACATCTAAAAAAAATGACATTTAGGTGTCATAATATGAGCCATCTATAATGGTTATCATGTTGTCATTACATTTTATCTATCGCTATTAGGACATCTAGGCGTCGCAGAATGAATGTTGAAATTACGACAGATGTGCGATATATTTGGTATACATGCGACATCGAGCTGTCGGCAATTGCTGACGTCTCGACGTCGCATGTATTTTTTTAGAGTCACTTTAGAGTTTTTAAGAGTTTATTTTTTTTTGAGAATAATTTAACATTCTCTACTTAACAAATCCAACCACGTAAAGGTGGAAGCTCATCCGGCCCCTCCTACGACACCCTTATGACCCTTTACGATACTTTAAGTTCTCTAAGATGTATTCTTAGGGACCGTAAAAGGTCATAAAGGGTCATAAGGGATCCTAGGACACAATAGCTGAGAAACATAAATGTAGGCATCATGGTCACAATTATTTGGAGACACAACATAATTCAGTGGTATACCCAAATGATGCAACGCAACCACTACTCCTCCAGTTCTAAGTTATCACTGCACGATCCAAAAACCATAGATAAGGAGTAAATTTAGAGAGTAGAGGAGGGCCATAACAACCAAAATAATATACCTCCACTCTCTAAATTTATTCCTTATCTATGGTTTTTGGATTTTGCAGTGCTAACTTCGAACTAGAGGAGCAGTGGTTGCGTTGCATCGTCTAGGTATACTACTAAATTATCTTGTGTCTCTAAAAAATTGTGACCATGATATCTACATTTATGTTTCTCAGCTTTTGTGATATCTATATTTATGTTTCCCAGCTATCATGTTAATGTGCATGTTCTTTATGTGTTTAGCTTCTCTCCCTCCTCCAAAATAAGATTTTCCCACTCTAAATCGAGAATGCACGTGCAACTGCGTAGAATATATAGTGTTAGAAGGCCCCAAATGGGCATAAATTCAATATTCTCCTGGTTGTTTATAAAATTGGAAACAACCAGAAAAGAATGTTTTATAAACCGTCGGCGCTGCGTAGAACTGCATAGGATCCTCACCAAAGGGGGTTTCAGATCAGAGAACTCCCTTTCACTTAATAATTATGAAGCCATCAATGGTATACTAATTGTTTAGGATTCTAAGTTTCCATTGATGGCTTCAAATTACCAAGCAACAGGTGTACAAAATACTTAGCAGCCTCCAAAGCCTTTTCCTTGAATGCATTATACCTTTTTTCTTAACAGACTCATCTTCTCGCTGAAGAGTTCAGCTGGAATTTTTCCTGAAAGTTTGTTTAGGTTGAAGTAAAAAGGGAAAATCTCTTATAAAAGTGTTGGTATAATTTGGATAGCAAGGATCACCCAACAAATAAAACAAGAACAGAAACAATGCAACTTAAAAGTAGAAGACATACAGACATGTCTAGTGATCATATTGCGCTAAAGTTGGCGCCTGATGCTGCTGCAATGACTATAGACAGTAAATTTTGCATCACTGCCTGATGTCATTGAAGTGTTGACCCGGGGTTGAACCCAGGGTTCTCCTGTATGATCCTGAACCTGAAAGGAAGGTCAAGATGGGGTTAGATCCAAAGGATCTAAGCAATGCATGGCACCCTATTACTGATCCTCATCTACAATTATGCATGTGCATAGTCAAGCCATACACTTTTCCTTGCATCTCTATTTCTTGCACCTGTATATACGGCTACACAACTAGATGCATGATTTAAAATTCATATTTTATTACATACAAGATCATAAGATAAGCTACATCAATAACTTAGCTAAATCAATCATAAGGTATTTAAAACTAGTATCGTAAAGAGATGCAAAATATGTAAAATATTGGTAAGGGGTGGAAAGATAGAGGAAGAACTCAAAAGTAAAAGACCTAAGGTCCAGACCTAATGCCTCGGGGGCTCATCATAGATGGCCTTACCTATGTAACTCGTAGAGACATCGTAGTTCAAGTTTATCTTTAAAAATAGTCTTTTAAAGGATGGTAGAAGTGGTATCAATCGTCTTTATCCAAAGGGTATCAATGGCATTTCTCTCTTCACTAGAATCGAGGGTGCAAAAGTTGCTCTGCATCATTTGGGTATAGTAATCAATTTCTATTCTAGGGTATGTGCAGGATCATGGTATGCCAAAAAGTGGCGATGTAAAAAAGAGGTCCTGATTGGTAGACTGATTGAAAAATATATATAACTTTCAAATGGTATAACATATTTTAAATCTGAAACATGTGTCACATTCTATGCTTCACCTACTATAATAAAAAAAGAAAAAAAATTCAATTTGATTAAGTTTAGACTAAGTTAAGGTGGTCAGACATGAAAGTTTTTTATTTTGAAAAAGTTGTAGAAGAAAATTCATAATTAATTATTTACTTGGAAAAAAATTATAAAAAAATATGCATCACATCCAGACATGAGTCCGATGACATTATTTTTCCTTTAGTACACTTAGTGAAAAACATTGATAGAGATCACCGGCAGATTACAAGCACTATCGACGAACAGCAAGCATACCCAACAAAACACGTAGGTCATGAAAATTGCTAAGTACAGAATCGTCAAGCATCATCGGCGACCACAAGCATTACCGGTGACAGTTTTCAGAACTAACACGAAATGAACAGAAAAGGCATACCCGATGACAAGTTCAAGAAAGGAACACCGACGACCAAGAAAACCGACCGTCAGAACTGATAGTAAAGAACCCGTAAATCATGGATCTAATTTTTACACGACAGATAAAACAATGTAATTCTATTTATAGATTTTTTATTTGTTTTAAATCATAACTTGAGGGTCAAGCAAGCTTTATGTAAATGTTTTAATGCATCCTAACGGATCTAAAACATATCTAACTAAAGATCAAGGTCAAGTTGTAAACCTTGGATCTAGAGTTAACTTGCGATGCATGATTCAAGAATTGAGCCTAATTTAGTATAAATAGATGTTCAAACTCAATTGCGAGTTATGAATTCATTGTTGTTGATAGCCACAAAGAGCATCTAAGGAGCAGAAGGCAGAATTCATGCAAAGGTCAGAAACAAAATACATGAGTTATCAAGAACACACAGAGGCTACCGATAAGCAGATAAAGGTAGTATTCAATCATGGAAGGATGATTACTAATATGTATGAATCTTTATAGGATCTTTTATCAGCACTTATAGATTGCATATATCATCAGATCAAAGACTTACATAGTTGCATTCTAACAAGTGCATCACATCTAAAATCCTTTTGTAGAAGGTGGACTTAACCGTTCTTTACAAATCTCTAAACAGAGTGCACACTTAACAGTGTTGCTAAAGCTTCAAACAAAGTAGATCTTAATAGGTCTCCACTGTAATACTGCTAACAGGGTAGGTCATCAGAAGTGACCAATTGTAAGCCTTAACTGGCCCCTTCTTATCTGCAGATAGTGAAATCTTGTGGGTAACAATCCCCACCGCAGTTTTTACTTCCTAACAGGAGTTTTTTGTGATATCATATCTTTTGCTATGTGTTATCTATTTTCATGAATTTTCTGTTATGGTTACATACTAAAAGAAATTATGATATGATTGCATATGCATAAAGAAAGATGAACAGTTAGATAAGATAATTTACAAACTGATGATCAATGGTTAATGGGCTAACCAAGAAAAATTTTAGAGGTACTGATTCACCCCTCCCCTCTCACTACATCATCTCAATATAATTCCAACAATTGTTATCAGAGCTTCATCTCTCTCTTGAAAAGCTTAAAGACTTGAGAGCAAAGATCAGAGCAATGGACAAGTTCAGACTGGACATGACTATTGAGAATGAGCAGTTACAAATATAAATAAACTATGAGCAATATAAGGAGGCGAAGATAAAGTTGAGACAACTTCTTGATGAAAGAAAGATTATGGAAACTAGGTTGAGTGAGAAAGACAACAAAGATGCTGATAGAATCATCATTGAGCAAAGCTTCAAACGTGTTAGTTGAAGAAATTACAAGTATGCAAGAGATCAATCAACATCTGATAGACCAAATCAAGATGCTACAAATTGGTCAAGAAACTCAAATGATAAAAATGATTGATGTCATGAATGATGCAAGAAAAGCTGAAAATGAAAGAACACTAGCCATTTATGATAGGATAAAAATTAGAGATAAACTACAAGAGAAAGAATCAGAGATTCAAAGACTCGCTGAGCATCACCATGAGGTTATCAACTAGATTATTCTTATGAGTCAAGAAGCAAATAGATTAAATATAGAACTCATTGAAAGAATACAGATCATAGGTGAGATAAGAGAAGAGAATGAAAAATTGAAGCATGAAATCAAAGTCCAAAATCAACACAAGGAGTTAATCAAAAAGGTTGAGGATAGCAACAGAAGGATGGATGGTTTTCTTGATGGACAAAGAAGAGTCAACAACTACACAGGATTAGGGTACAATGAGAATGGTGAATCTTCTAATCAACCAGATGTGAGGAATGCTTTCACAACTCCAAGATCCAAGAAGCTGTCATGCAATCACTGTGGAAAACTAGGCCACACCTCAAACATCTGCAGAAGCAAAATGAAAGGTATTTCTCAAGCACAATCTACTTTTATTGGTAATTGTTAAAAATGTCAAAAGAAAGGACACAAGGCACATGAGTGCAGATCCAAAGTGATAAATCCAAAGAGAAAAAACTATATGGACAAGTACTGTCCTACATGCAAGATGAATGGGCATACACATAAGGAATGCTGGAAAAAGAACAACAAGGCATGGACTCCAAAGGAAACTGATAAAAGCTACAAACCAACAAGAGTAGGTAACTCATATGTTTGGGACTATAACACATGGGTAAACTGTACAACATGTGGAAGGTATAGTCATATTTCTGCCAACTGTATGAAAAAATGGACCAGAAGGTCAAGAGGTTGGACCAATCCAGGTATGGCATGCTTGCACTATCATAAGGTTGGACATATGATAAAAGATTGCAAAGACCGGATGACAGACACAAGTACACATCCCAATGGAAATACCATTGATGACATCAAAAGAATGAGAAACAAGATGTGGGTAAAAGCCACAAACACTGAAGGTGCTAGAACAAGCAATGCAAATGGTGCCACCTCATCCAATGGATCTGGCGACATCACTACATCTAACTAGATTACACAAGTAAGTATGGAACTGCATTATGACAAGTTTTACTATACATCAGTTCCATTATACATAGTTCATATTTTAATATTAGCATGAATAAAGGTGCAATACATTGTTACTTGCTAATCTATTAAAAAGAAACCATCGGTTATTGGGCACAATTTGCATTGGGGAACACACATAGAAAAAGTTAGCATTACTTACAGGAATGTATCGGTCATTACACAAGCTAAGTGTAACCCGACGTATATCAGTGAATACTAAATCACAAAGCTATCTTCACAACCTCACCAACAATCATCAGTGAAGTCTCCAAAACTGCTACATACTCTGACGCTTTGCACAAACACCGACGGTGTTATGAATGTCTTTATTGACAAAAGCAGTCTTCATAAACCGGCAAGTTGGTAAGCATTTATGACAACTTAGGGCACAAAAAGGTATAAAATCCTGATGGGTAAGCTCATTTTTGCACCCGGAATTTTTGAGCAGAGCAGAGTAGACCAAAGTGATTTGAGATCAGATTGGAAAGCAACCCAGTAGAAGTCAGACACAGAGCATTCAAATTCACAGGCAATCACAGAGAATCAGTAAGTTAATACACTCACCGATAGCACTGTCTTTATTTTGTGAAAATCCCTAAATTGCAAATACGATGGCATCAACTTCTAGGGTAGAAAAAATTAAGGATGACAAGAAGAAACCCTTCAGACTTGTCAATAGAAGAGCGTGTGTTGAACCTAAGTATAAATTACACCCTAAAATAGCTTCACAACCAGACGATTCTAGAGCATTCTCCCAAAACCCACCTAGGATTTTACTGGTAGAGGATGTAAGGTCCTATATTCATTGTAAGATCTCAGAGATAGGAGATCTAGACCTTGATAATGCCTATGTGGCACTTTGTGATGATGTTGGAAAGCTCAAAGAAGAGCATAAACACTTGGAAGTAAAGGGACTCACACATGCACTATATTTTCCTAGGGTTTTCAAGATAGAATGGATTAAAATCATTCTTAGTAGGGTTCACGAAAACACTCTATGGCTAAACAAGCCAAAGGGTATAAAAAGGGATGTTATACACGCGGTTACTGGTTATCCAACAACTGATAAACCACAGGCTCACAAACATCCATCTCTAGCAGAAGTTGAAAGACTAACTAGTGCAAAATCAAATAAAAGGGCACTGAAGGTCAACACCAATACCAACGTAGAGCTGAAGTTTGGAGCATGTTTTGTTGGATACAAGATCTTCCAAGCAAGAAGAATGAACAGCATATCTAGTACTACTATGAGCACAGCGTACAAGATTATCAAACAGGGGAAGAAGATGGATCTGGCAGAGATCCTATCACATCAATTTGAGGAGAACACAATAAGGTCTTCAAGGACAAACACATGTAAGTTTGGCTCCCTCATAATGTGAATATTCTTTTATTTTGAAGAATACTTTCCTTCCATAGGAAAAGTTGCATGGGACACAAGTAGACCGATTACCATTCAGATAAGTGAATTCATAGAATCACTTGGTACAGACTTTGACAATGTAATGCATGAATATTCAAAACCATTAAGGAAATGCTACAAGCTAGAAGTAGAATTCCTAAGAGTCTGATAGAGGAACATCGAGAAGAAATATGTTTTATGGTGGATACAAACTTCACCTATATACAAGTTGTAGTTCCAAGAAAATCATGGCTTACAAAGCTGGATTATGAAATCAAACAGGATTAGCAACTGAATACATTCAGGCATTGTTAAATGAACCCATTGACAACAAACAGCTAAGATTTGGTGCCTATGAGGAAGCCAAGATAAAGATTAAATCAAATCTTGTTGTCAAGAAGGCTATAAAGCAGTCAAAAAGAATGGTAAAGAATCTAAAAAATTACCTAAAAATATCTTCTAATGGAGAAGAAGATGAAGAAGGTAAGGAGGAACAACAAAGTAAGGAGGAAGACACCAAGGACCAGCTTCCCATCAGTGATATAGAAGAGACAAATGAATTAGAGGAAGAGGAGTCTAATTCACCACCTCCTCCTCCACCTAAAAAGTCTAGAACAAGAAGCCAAACAACACAAGATGCTATTCCTTCTCCCATGGTAAAAGGGAAGGTGTACAAGAGGAAACCTACACCTCAAAAAGAAAAACAACTAGCTAGGGCACCTGCCAAAAGGAGGAAATATGTTCAAACTGATGAAGACTTAGAAGATTCATCTATGGATGAACCTGACACAGTAAAACTTGCAAAGGAAAAAGCAAAGGTTACATCTCCAACTGAAGACATTGATGACATATGTAAGTCTATTTCTGAAAGCTAGATCTGTTGGACATCCTAAAATTAGGAAATGGTTAAGATGGGATACAGTAAAAAAAAATAAGATTGAAGATGCACTTATTGCTAAGATGTGCAAACACTATTATGTCCCACTGCACTTCACTACACATGATGTTCCACAAAAACTATTAGATAAAATATCTTCTAGATTCACTTTTGCACTCCATGAGGAGAAGAGGATAAGAGAAAGAGAACTGGTCTCTCTTATGCCTCCTGAATCAAAAAGAGAGGAAATCAATGAAGTCATGGAGAAATATGCAAAAATCTTCTCACCCAACTTGAGAGCTTATAAATTTCTAAAAGAACAACTTATAGAGCTGGAAGAAGACACTCATAAGATATGGAGTGAAATACTAAATCCTGATGAGGAAAGCAGTCCTGAAAAGGAACCTATCAACAAAATAGGTAACTCAATAATTGAGTTAGATAGTGAAGAGGTACAGATCACAGGCCAAAAACAAAGTGATGTTATAGATGAGGACTGGTCAGAAGATGGTAAGGATGATCAAGTACCAGCAAGCCCCATCCACATAAACTTGGAGGATGAAGAAGTTACCAAAGAAGAACTGTCAATAAAAGGTAACTTAGATGTTGATATAAATGATGATTCATGGTTCGACAACATTGTCAATACCATTACATAAAATGACCCTGTAGCAGAGCTTCAAAAATATGAAGACATCAATGCTACTAAGGGTAATACTGACAGATAGGACATAGCTGTTAACTCAACAACAGTCAATACGCTAACGAACATGAATATATTAATAGATGCTATTGATATAAAATCAAGTCAGGATAAATCATCTAAGAAATATGATGATATACCCAAGGATATGGGTACCGATGAAATCAAAGGTGCATCCAACACTCCCAAGGATATAGATATAGAAATAAAGGATGCAACCGATGAGCAGCAAGATGTATCAAAAGAACAAAGCAAAGAGGCAAATAAAACCACTGATGATACATTGAGAAAGGGGGAAGAGAAAGATAAGAGTGAAGGTGTCAAGCAAGATTAAGGGAAAAAACTCAAAGAAAACATATCTGTTGATACACCCAAGGAAAATGAGGAGACATCTTCACCAAACTGGCAGGTGGACTCAGAACAGATACACAAGGATGCCTCATCTTCTCGACACTCACCCACCAAGTCAACTCAATCTTACACTTTACAGATGGTGGTACATCAATCTGCAACCCAACCAAAGAAGAAAAAGAAGAAAATAGTAAAGGACATCTTGGCTGTGACACTTGATGAAGTCATTGAAGTTCCAAACTGGGACATTACCACTTTGGACAGTGAAAAACTTCAAGAGTTTGGAGTGCTATGTCAGAGAAAAGCCATACAAAAAAAAATGATACAAGAACATAGGGAAAACATGGCACTTGACAAAGATAAAGAGATACTCAAACAACTCATTGCTGAAGTGAAACTTGAAGAAAATGCTTCAGTAAAGGAACAAATTGTTGTTCTTACCGACGCCATCACAGAGCAAGGTATAGATGCAAAACAAACAATGGAAGGACAAGCAGAAAAGAAATATCAATTCAAGTTAATTGATAAAATCAGCCAAGAAGTGGCATTGAACAAGGTAAAGCTCGTAGAACTCACTGAAGAATTAGAGCCAATGATTGCTGAAGCAATCACCTTAGTTCAATAGATGTGCACACTAGAGAAATTTGTAAAACAAAATAGTGACAAACTAGCAGAGATAGATCATGATGTCACAACAAGTGCACAAAGCCTAACCTCACATGCTGATAGCATAAAGGCACATCATGACATGGTCATAGAGGAAAACGGGCTAAGGCAAGAAATATGGGATGTTGAAACTCAATTCAGAGGTGAGATTACTGAACTTCAAGCACATATTCTACCCAATCTAACTATTCTATAGCAACATATTTCTGATGCTCAAAATCTGATAGCAACCCCCAAGATGTCTGTAGTAGACAGCATCTATGACATACACGTAAGGATTTCACTAAAGCACATGGCTCTAGAAATGTTGAAGGAGAAATGGGAAAAGATGATGGAGGAGATCAAATCCTCACATTCCCACCTTTTTGAAAATATGTAAGTACCTTTACCTTTAGAATCAAAAAAGGAGGAAAGAAAATGTATATAGTTATGTACAATATATATATCAAATGAAAAAGAGGAAAAGAAAATACATAAGGATATGTATATATACTTACACTTATCGGCATATACATAGGGGGAGTCATTCAAATGACTAAGGAAGAAGTATACACAGGTGTACATACTAATACACTTAGTATGTCACACATATCATGTTTTTGATACTAATGTAAAAGGGGGAGATTGATGACATTATTTTTCCATTAGTACACTTAGTGAAAAACATTGACAGAGATCACTGACAAATTACAAGCATTACTGGCGAACAACAAGCATACCCGACATAACACATAGGTCATAAAAATTGCTAAGTACAGAATCGTCAAGCATCACCGGCAACCACAAGCATCAGCGGCAACACAATTTTCAGAACTAACCTGACATGAACATAAAAGGCATACCTGATGACAAGTTCAAGAAATGAACACCAACAACCAAGAAAACCGACCGTCAGAACCGATAGTCAATTAAAGAACCCGCAAATCGTGGATCTGATTTTTACACGACGGATAAAACAATGTAATTCTATTTATAGAGTTTTTATTTGTTTTAAATCATAACTTGAGGGTCAAGCAAGCTTTATGTAAATTTTTTAATGCATCCTAACGGATCTAAAACATATCTAACTAAAGATCAAGGTCAAGTTGTAAACCTTGGATCTAGAGTTAACTTGCGATGCATGATTCAAGAATTGAGCCTAATTTAGTATAAATAGATGTTCAAACTCAATTGCGAGTTATGAATTCATTGTTGTTGATAGCCACAAAGAGCATCTAAGGAGCAGAAGGCAGAATTCATGCAAAGGTCAGAAACAAAATACATGAGTTATCAAGAACACACAGAGGCTACCGATAAGCAGATAAAGGTAGTATTCAATCATGGAAGGATGATTACTAATATGTATGAATCTTTATAGGATCTTTTATCAGCACTTATAGATTGCATATATCATCAGATCAAAGACTTACATAGTTGCATTCTAACAAGTGCATCACATCTAAAATCCTTTTGTAGAAGGTGGACTTAACCGTTCTTTACAAATCTCT
>MU224472.1:2443637-2454446 GCA_018584345.1 Thuja plicata
ATTTATTGAATTTCTTTCTGATCTTTTGACCTTGAGTCAATCTCCTTGATTCAGACATACTAAATGTCTCACTTTCTTCTTCCATTCCTACAGTTTCCTCACTCGAGGAAGACAAATCTAACAAATACCTATTTGTTGGTACCTGCACTTCATGAAATGAGAGAGATAGGTGGAAATGAGAGATATATTTTACAAATGGTAAAAGATATTAATCTCTATGGGGTGTATTGACTTATACCTGACAATCCATGAGACTTGGTGGGATACCTGACAAAAGATAATAGTTATATAATCAGACAAACATAGTTCACTCCATAGTTTTTATTACATCTTGTGAAGGACATTATACATTGTTAAAATTATCGATTTATACTTTCAGAATTAGCTCAGTCCATTGCAGGGAACAAAGAGAATCCCCTGTGATTTAACATCATTGATGTGTAAGGAAATAGAAAATGATCAGAAGCAAATCTCATAAGATAGTATTTTGATTAAATGCATTTATATACAAAAATACCCCAAAAGATAGTATTTAGATTAAATGCATTGATATACAAAAATACCTCAAAAAATGATAAAGAAAGGTAATTTTCTTAATCACGTCTTAATAGTCTTAACTAGTGAAGTTGTTTAAGCATATAGATATTAAATACACTCTTTTATATAGAATGAAATTTTTCTTAACAAAAGATCAAATATATAAGTAGGACATATAAAACAAAGTCAATAAAAGTAGTTAGATATTCATGCTAAAACCAAAAATGCCATTTATATGAAACCCTAAGCATATAAGTGGAAAAAGTGCATATTTCAACCAAAAACAATTGTTAAAACATGCCAAACATCTGGCATAATTATACATTTCATTCATGTCATTGATATTCTTCTTCATCCATCTCATCATCAAGATCATCATTGTTGATGACATCATCACCACCACTATCGTTGTCATCGTTAGCATAATCGTCATCATCATCATCATCCTCCTCATCATCATTGTGATCAGTAGCAGCATCATCATCATCTTCTTCTTCATATTCTTCTTCGACTAACTCTCAATCATGATCATCATCTACATCATCTTCCACTTCTTCCTCTTCCTCGATATCTTCTTCTTCCATCACATTATACTTTATTGGCCTTTCTCTTGGATCATGTCTAACAAAAAATGACCAACCTATTTTATGTAGAACCTCTGAGTAAAATACCTGCTCACATTGGCTTGGAAGAACATAGGTCTCTTCCCCAACTGGGTCAAACAACCTTGTATTAATCATTGGAAATCCATTGTCGTGTTCAATAATGGATCATTTTCATTGAGACATAGTCTGTACCATTTCACGACGAAGAGAACTAATTTGAAGGAATTAAAGTCACAGTCAAGTATATCAACCAAAATACCATAGTATCAATTTTTCAACTCTTGAGGATGTAAGTCATTTATAGATGAAATTTTGGTCACTTGGAAGACTGCACTTAACCCAGAATCACAAGTTCTCTTTGTGTCATCCATCTTTTTGATGCAAAATTTATAACCATTGCATAACATAGCCTTGTGGTGTTTCACCTACAATAATGTCAAACATGTATAAATTATTGCATCACGAGTTGATAAACATACAATTGATTAACAAATTTATAAGTACCTGGTGATCTCTTAAACCATATGCTAAATCTATTTCCTTTTGTGTAACATTGGGATCTCCATTACAATGAGCTTGTATAACCAATGAAGACACGGATTCCCATTTTAATCTATGACCATAATGTTGACATCGATCAATCCATACTATCATCCAATCTTGATTGTTTGCAATAAACAAATGTATTGCATCCCACTCTTTAGCAATTGTACAAAAGTAAATAGATCACTTACAATAGATTTATTTTGAAGATTAAGAATTAATTAACTACAATAACATCTCATAATTTATTACCTTTCAGTTTCCTAAATCTTCCGTTTCCCACCAAGTACTCCCCTTCAAATTTTTTAATGGACTCAAGATCCCAAATGCAATATATATGGGTCTTTGCTGCAAGAATAGGAAGATATTGAGTAACGTAGACCATCATCTGGTATACCATATATCCCTCAACCATAGAACCCTTAAGACGTGCTCTTTGTCGTACCAAACCCTTTAAAAATTTTAAGTGTCTCTCAACCATCTACATTGACCTAGGTTGTATAGGTCCACACAATTCAATCTCCTCAACTTGTCGTATGAGGTAGTGTTCTTGTGCATTGAAAAAGGTTGAAGGTAAACACTTTTGCATTTCACACATTAGAAGAGGAATTCTTTTCTTCCAATATTTTATATCTTCTTTATGTATTTCTTTAGATGACAACCACCTACAAGGGATTCAAGACACAAAATATATAAATACAAGACTTTCCAATATATTACTTGTTTGATATTATTGTTTGATATATTGAACAAATATCACTGCTTACCTCATGTATTTTCCAAGATCATATATCACTTGTGTGATATTATTGTTGAAGCTCTCTGGGAGCGATAAGGGTAGAAAATACTGCAACAATTGTCAATTGATCATTTCATACAATGAAAATTGAATGCAGTTACACAAATATATTATAAATACAAAAGACTGTGAATTACCTTGATGAAGGTATGCCAATCATGCGTTTACATCCCTGACCCAAAACCACTCTTCTTAGATATGAGATTTCTTATATTCACAGCAAATCCTGTAGAAAATCAAATTTTTCGTATGACTTCCTTTATGGCATTACTTTGTTGCTCTGTTAATAACCAAGGAAGAACACTTGCATTAATCCAGTCTCCATTGCTATTTGATTCAATGGTATTTTCTATTGCATGATTGGAATAATGAATTTTACTACAAATTTTGTCAAGTTTTTCTTTGTCACGTCTTCCATCCAATATTTTTCACAGTGTCTCTGTTACATTCTTTCCAATATGCATAGTATCAAACAAATGCACAATTTGTATTTGTTCATAGTAGGCTAGCCTGCTAAGTTCTCTGGGATAACATTTTAGTCCCTTTGGAAGCTGGTCAGCGTTTCCTTCACGACCTTCAAGATTGTCAACTACATAGTTAGCTAACAAAACACAATCAAAATATATAATTTTCAAACATCAACCATTAGGTGGAACGATATTACCTCCAATTCTATTATATTCCAACTACCATAGGTGAGTTTTCAATCTTTAGGGCTTTGATGTAGTCTCTTCTTTCCCATTGAAAAGATGTTTTTCCGCACTTCGATACTTATGATTTCTGGGGAGGAAGTGCCTATACTCATCAAACACCTGCTTTCTTAAACTTTTGGAATGACAAAATTTCATCTTTGGACCACACATTGGACATGAAAATTTTCCCTTTGTTTGAAGACCTACAAGATAACAATACAATTGGATTAAATATGTGAATTTTCAGAATTAGAATTATCGCGTACAACTAGAATTCACCATAATATACCACAGAAATGTGTCAACCCTAGAGTATCATGAATTGTCCACACAAGCATTGCATGAAATTGAAATTTTATTTGTCCAATTGGTCTAGAGATGTCATACATACTGAAACCATTCCATAACACCAACAACTCGTCAATAAGAGGTGCAATATATACATTCATATCTTTCACTTGGTACTTACCTAGTTGAATTAACAACATCAGATAATTATTATGGTCATTTCACTCCAAGACTTACAATTACATGTAGATAACTATAAAATAATAAAATACCTAAAATAATCCTTGCCAACATAATGTGCTCCCTCTTTATTGACATCCATGGTGGAAGGTTATTGTTGATAACAAAAATAGGCCACACCGAGTAAACAGATTTCATCTCTCCATACGGATTGACATCGTCTGCTCCTAGATAAAGCTTTAGATTTTGAGGTTCTTCTTTAAAGTGTGGCAAATTTTCCTCTATGTCCATAAATGATGAACCATCTGCAGCCATTCAAATAATATCATCTCGACTCCTTCCACATGCATTGTAATCCATAAATTGTGCCAAGCTATTGCACCTGAATAATCGTTTCAGATGTGGAATAATGGGGATGTAACATAGAACCTTGCGAGGCACCTTTTTTCTCATTTGATCATCTCAATATCTTCTTGTATGGCATTCAGGTCATTCTGTTGCATTTTCATGTTCTTTATGATAAATAATATGATCTTCAGGACAAGCATCTATTTCTTGATACTTCATTCCAATATGTTTCATAGTGGCACATAATTCTTGGTACGAGTGAGGGAGAACATTTGATGGTGGTAACAGAAACTAACCTATCAATCTACAGCAAAAAAATATAGGTCATTACTATAAACAATCTTAATGATACATGTTTCACCTTTTATAAACCATAATGACGTATATGGCAAACCTTAGCATATGTGACATTGCTATGTTGGATAAACCATTCATAACCTTCAAACTCACCAACAATAATAAAGCAGAGAGAAGAGTAGAATGGGAGCCTTTGAAAAGGGCCATGTTCGCCTTCTCAAGTATAGGTATATCATGGACGATGTCAATGTCATCCTCATCATCTTCAGCAACACCTGTAGCACCAGTACCAAATGTGTCAATGATCAATGCATTCATACCATCATCTTCAAATGTGTTTTCTGGTGCATGATCATCATCTTCTATGGGATCATGATCTTCAGCTTCAATACTCACACCTCCATGTTCCTCTATATTTACACTCCCATGTTCCTCTGAGATGTGGTGGTCCATATCACATACTACACTAGGGAGATCAACCTATATAAAAATGATGATAATCAAACCCCCCTTCAATGTGATAATCAAACCTCCTTCCATGGTTCATATGACATATATTAATTGTGAAAACAATATAACAAACAACAATTACCAATGGATGATTATAATCAAACCCCCCTTCAATGTGACTATTCTCCCTACAATGTATCTTCGTTGTTTTTATTTTGATTCTTCTTGTCTTTAATTCTTTACAACTCTTGCATGGACAATAACATTTTTCATTGCCTTCTCTTTGAAATTTAGACAACAATCTAGCGATTGTCTCCCTATTTTGATCAAATTCCCTTGTATTATCTGACATGATCCTTAATGTGTATATCTACAAACAAATTGGACATGTTGTACTTAATTTTTATATCTGCACATATGGTTTTGATAGAAAATGGTCACTTTATTTGCTTGTGGTGAGAACTCTCAAAGTTGTGACAAAAAATGTCAAACAACGACATGTTACGGTAGGTTTTATAAATGATATGTTACTTTGTAAATTTAACTTTAGGTTTTATAACTGTACATATATTTTGTTTGACTCCCCCACATTGTAATCATATTGACAAGTTGATATCGAATTAATGAACATTAATGAACATTGCAAACATACATAAGTGGATGAATATAAATAATGAAGGTACCAGAATATGAGTATAGCCAATTTTCAGAATAATATAGGAAGACAACATGCACAACATATAAATTTTGGTCTATATTTTTACAGATTCTAAATTGCAAAATAATTAGCAAATGTTTGCCTCTCAAGAACTCCCACAACCATATATAAAATCATAACAAAGGCATAAACAACAAAAACTTCATGAGTTTATCTAAATATTTCCAACGTTACATCTACATGAAATTCTAAATAAGTTTTAATATCTACAATAGCCCTCTTTTAATGACATTTATGCATATATATATGGTCCCAACAAAGTATTTCACAAACTACACAAAGAAGGCATCACAAAAATATGATTTCTGCTTTCGCCATTGAAAAAAATCTCGGCAGCACTAGCTGCCTCTCGAGCCTTGCACAAGTTGCATGCATTTCCCACATCAGGTATAGACGTAGATGGGGTAGATGTAAATGTGGTTTTGTCAACCCACCAAACATATTTACATCTACTATTTCCCTGCAATACCAAATTTACATCAGCTCTCCCTAAAATGATTACTTGTCACGTTAATTTTAAACATAAAATATAATTTAGATTCCATATCTAGACCTTTTTCCTATTTGGACAAACCCAAAATTGACGCCTAGGATTACTTGTTGTGTGTGATGTCTGCAAGACACAAGGGCCAACACCACATCAACACATAGGCGCATTGACCGAAGCCATCGACGCTATATCAATAATTATTGCACTGTCATTCCAACATATCATTTTGTTTAGTTGATTATTTTGTTCATTCATAGTAATTATAATAAAATTAAAATATTGAAGAAATTTTTTTTCAGTTCATAAACCATGCACACAATTTTTTCTATGTTGAAGAAATTCAG
Organism: Thuja plicata; assembly: GCA_018584345.1. Classification (NCBI taxonomy): domain Eukaryota; kingdom Viridiplantae; phylum Streptophyta; class Pinopsida; order Cupressales; family Cupressaceae; genus Thuja; species Thuja plicata. The sequence goes on from MU224472.1 coordinate 2,449,929, forward strand.
AATGGAGTGTGGATTGCAAAGTTTTAACTGCGGCAGTATAATACTTTGTAAAGAGTTATTGTTATCAGTGATGTAAAAGACATTATTGTTCAGTTTATATCTATAGGTATTGAAATCATTATTGAAAATTTTTGAGAAGCACTTGCAGTGCATTGAGAAATTGATTCATTGCAGTAATATTAGAGGAAGTTCTAATAGAGATGTTGGTGCTTACCTAATTAAAACCCATGTTGGTGTTCCCACCTCTGGTATATCAATAAGTAATGAAAATAGAGTCTATCTTCATAAACAAAAGAGGATAAAACCTTTATTTTGAAATGCCTGAATTGACAAATGTTACCTTAGAAATGGAACCCCTAGTTTGAATTCTCAAATAATTATTCATGTTTCTTGAATGATGTCATCGCATGCCTTCATTGTGGAGGAACATATTATGACTGATCATGATTTTTAAATCTTGAAAGTTTAAATTCCTTGATTGCAAATATATTTTGATTGAATGGTCAACTGGAATGCTTGGAATTGATTGGTAGATTATATAAGTTTGAAATGGTCAAGAGAGGGATATGTATATATGCAACTTACAAAATTTCAAACTTAATTTTTGGGGAATGCTAAAATTGGGGAGAAATTTCTTGCTACTAGCAAAGTTGATTGTTATAATTTATAAGTTGGACTCAAACTACATAGACAAAGGTGTTGGGTATTCTAGTCCACTAGGACAAGGGATTCCTCCATCCCAATATTTGACCAACAAAAAAGGTCATGACTAGTTCGTGCAGGAGCACCAAGGTCAAAGGCAAGAGCCAAGGAGTCCACCAGGGTAACTGATGGATCCTTGGGAGGAGTGGAAGACAAATGGCCTTCAAAGGTGTCATTGAATCATGTAAGAAGAATATTCATGGTCATGTAATATTGCTTTGATCATAAATTGATCTTATTGTAATCAAATCCCAAATGTAAGCCTTATTAGCATTGCTAAATCTACAAGGTACCTAGGGGTCACTAGGAATGGATTATGGATTGATCCTAGGTTAGGGGATTGGAAAAATGACCTATAAGGGTCTATAATGATGTAATAAGGCTATAGAAGCCTCTAAATATTATCAAGAGCACTAAGAGTGAAAAGTCTTGTAAATTGCCTATATTGGTAATATAAGCCAAATAGGGCTTAATTGGAGTCAGTTGGGGTTAGTAGGGGTTATAGGTTAAGTTAGATTTCTAAGGTTGTCTCTAAACCTTTTATGAGTATTTATAATGGGAAAAGGGTGTTGTGCTGTCGATTTGACAATTTTTTTTGTCAACTTGACAACTAATTCTTGTGTTTTGTCACTAACAATCAGACTGTTATGTGACAGTTAGAGTTAGTTGAATGGTTACTCTCATGTATTTGGAGAGTTAATGTCTCTTGAGATGGAGATCCACAAAGTAGGGAGGTGTTGATCTGAGATGGATCAAGTTTGTAATAGTTTGAATCAATAAAATCAAAATTGATTGCAAACTATGTATTCCACTGGCCTATGGATAATATCAAACAACAACAAACTTTTGTATTTGATTTGAACATGATACTGGCTTGGTTTGGAATGTAGGAATGTCTCTTTGCATTTGTTTTTACTTGGTTTTATTATCTGTTTATTTCCTTTGTCTCTAAGAACACCAAGGATTTGACTGGTGTAGTGATAGAGATTGGTTACAGGGGTATAGTCAGCGATTGTTAGTTGTAACCCTCAACATGTGAAGGCACTCCCACCCCTATGTTAACTGTGGTTTGGTGGGAGATACCTGGAATGTACCTTATGTAGTTTATGTGTTTTTTAATGCAGGGAAAGTGAGAAGAAACCATGACAAGTTAGGTGAACACATATAGTGGAGGGTGCATTTGAAAGTACCAATATTGGAGAGTTTGAGAGTAAATTGCTGATTTCAGGGTTTGAAGGGCTACTAGACAAGCCTAGAAGGGCTATAGTAGAATAATGGTGAAATATGAGTGGATGGGAGTGAATGGGAATTTTTAACATGGAATATATACCATGTTAAGATGATCTATGGTGTTGGGATCAAGGTGAGAGGTTTGGTTGGAGTTTTGGTATGATGAAGGCACTAGGTGCACTAGGTGTCCTAGGATGATGTTGGTGCTAGAAGGAATTTGAACAAGGAAACAAGGATGTGAACTTGAGTAGTATGGTTGTGGGAGTAACTTACAAAGTTAGAGACTCCATTTGATCTTTGAGTAGGACTGATTCCTTGAGTTGATTCCAAGCTACTTGTTGAATCCTCGAGTTGAGTTGGCCTACTTAAGGTGATAGTAGAGGGCTCTGCATCAAGTGGTATTAGATCACAGTAAAAGATCTGGTTTGGGGTGAAGAAGATCTGAGATTTTGAAGACCAGGAATCCTCTGTCAAACCCTTAGAGTTGAATCATCCTTTGAGAGTGTTCCAAGGTGGTGACTCTATGTTGGATAGATCATGGATTGAAGGTGATTTCAGTGGTTGCTAATTGCAAGGTGATTTGATAGTAGGTACAGTGGTCATCATGAAGGACAATGTGGATGCAAATTTCATTCATAGGTCATCCATATTCAGGATAAAATGCAAATGCAGGGGTAAGGTATGCAAGGTTGTTGTTTCTAGTGTCATGAACTCTGCTCAGTAAGATTTTGAACCATTCATCTTTGTTGAACACATTTAAGTGTTAGCAATGCAAACTTTTTTGGTCAAATTTCTGAAAAGGAGAAAGGTACATAATTCACAGTGGTTGAGGATGATATTGATGAAGATAACATTGAGACCTTGATGCGAGAGGAGTTGAAGTGAAGGATGCTAATTTATTTTTCAAACATGATTCTCATAGGTCTAGTGTTAGCATCAAAGCGTTGAAGATTACATCTGATTAATCAAGTGCAAAAATATTCTCCACAAGTGTTGCCAATATACCTAATACTTAATTTTCACTACAATTCAATTCAAATAGAGTTGGTGTATTTAACTACATTAGTGTTTTCCTTTACCATTCTGTAAGCCATCATAACTGGTCATGAACTCTGCTCAGTAAGATTTTGAACCATTCATCTTCACTGAATGCATTTAAGTGTTAGTAGTGCAAACAAATTTGGTCAAATTTCCCAGAAGGAGAAAGGTATAGAATTCAGAGTGGTTGAGGGTGATATTACTGAATATAACATTGAGACCTTGACGTGAGAGGAGTTGAAGCTGAAGATGTTAATTTATTTTTCAAACATGATTCTCATAGATCTAGTAGTAGCATCAAAGTGTTAGAATTCAAGTGTTAGCATATAAGTGTTAGCACTGAAGTGTTAGCATATAAGTGTTAGCACTGAAGTTTTAGCATCAAAGCGTTGAAGATTGCATCCGATTAATCAAGTGCAAAAATCTGTTGCACAAGTGAACTCTTCTCAGTAATATTTTGAACCATACATCTTTGCTGAACTCATATAGATCCACTATCTTCATAATTTATATAAAACTAAAGTTTAGAGAGGCTGGTACTTTAAAACATTTGGAAAGGCAGGAATTCTAATTAAAGATAAAGATTCTCATAAGACTATGGATAAGAAAGGAGAAAATATGAAGAACAAGGAAGATTAAGAGAAGTAAAACTGGAAATTTTATCAAATGAAGTTATTGTTGCCTAGGTGCTACTATTTCTTTTTTGTTGTTTCTGAGATAACGTGTTGTTTCTCTAGTCTTACTATTTATATAGGCCTTCACATCTGCTTTTGGTATGTTAATGGTCTTTATGTCACTATTTTATTAGGTTAGTGCTATGTGGTGACCTCTGGTCTACATGACTTCTTTGAGCTAGGTCTGCCTACAACTCCCTTTTGTTTATTTGCATCTGATTTATAATATTATTATGACTTTTGGGACCAAAGTTCTTTTTCTACTTAATTAAAAAGGTAGAGGCTCAAATAAACTATCTTTTCTTATAGCAACACCCATTTTTTTTTATAATGGTCGACAATGTAGTAAAGCCATAAAAAACCAAAATGAATGATCTAATGAAATATGTCAAATGGACAAAATGAGCACAAATATCAACTCAACATAACCAGCTTCAACAAACTTTAGATCATAGAGGAGCAATTGAAGCACAGATCAAGAAAACTCTTGGAAGTGGGTATTCTTACTATTCTATTATTTACCCATGTTAGTGGATTACTCATAGAGAAAAATAACTTGAATGCACAAATCTAGATATTCATCAACATAGCTAATGAACAAAGAATCTTTATATGGTTCTTGATGTTCACATTCAAGTACTCCTGCAAGCCAAAATTTGATGGGATACAAACTTTTAGCAATTCAAAGATGTTTATATAAGAATATTTACCCTTCAAAGAAGTAAAAGGACACATAAACTTTAAACCTAATAGAAAATATTCATGTGGTGAGGATAAGACATTTTCAAAGGAGGGATGATATTAATTAGTATATTTACAATTTTAAAAATTTAGGTAGAGGAAGCTTCAAAATATCTTGAAAAAACTTAAATTA
>MU224473.1:7421-19885 GCA_018584345.1 Thuja plicata
TTCAAAGTTAACTCTTCTCTTTACAGCTCTTGCTAAAGTTTTACGATGAATATTAAGATATCCACTTATGTTTGTCATCATTCTTTTATCACAAGTAGTTTTTTTTACTAAAGTCGTTGTTATTGCTTGTCATGCCGCATTCCTATCTTTAGAATGATTTTTCTTTCCAATTATGTCAAAGGCACTAGCAACAGTTGATACAACTTGTTTTAGAGACTTGAATCATTCTTCTTAGATTTTACATAAATGCCTAACCTCTTCATCACTTTTCTCAGTTTAGTCATTTTAATTAGTTGTAACATTAATTAACATTGAAACCCAAATTTCTTATTATAAAAAAATTATCTAAACAATCGACTCGCGTATGTCCTAATCTGTCTCAATGAAACCAAACCATCCAGATTGTCTAGCACATCACTTTTAATTTGAAATTGTTCATTCATTTCATTATCAGTCAAAGGGGTTTCTTTCTCAATTGGTGTTTGTATGTCTACATCCACATTGTTGATCTCAATTATCGTTTGATTGACAATTTCAATTAGGGTTTGAATTTTACTTTCAATTGGAGTTTGACTATCAGTTCCTTTATCATTATGATTAACATTACTAATTTGGGGTGTTTGATGTGAAATAAAATCAGTTACTCTAGTTTCAAGAAGAAAATATAAATTATTTAAAGAGTAACCTGCTAATTCAAAAATATCAAGTTCTTTATCACAATAAGTTTCATTTGGCTGCGAAGACATACTTGTATCCAACACTTGATTAGAAAATGCACTTGAATTTTCTCCTATTGTGTTTTCTTCTTCAACCTCTGCATCCATCATGGTGTCCTCATTGTTCTCATCTTCTGAACCGATTGTTGAACTCGATGCTCTAAAATTATCCAAGTTTCGAATTCTTGCTCTTCTTTCTCGTTGTCGTTTTGCCTCTTTCTCTTTATTTGCTGCAACCTCATCAGCTATCAGGACCTTTCTTTGCCTCTCTCTGTGTTTGTTTGATCCCATGTTTGCACCAAAATTTGAATTCAAATAAATCCCTTCTTGTCAGATCCAAAACAAGACAAGAAAAGAGAATGTTCTTTCAAAATATTCTTTCTCCAACACAGATATGTCATAGAAATGATTGAATAATCATCAATCATTAAGAGCAGGCCCACAGAACTATTTTTTTGTCTCCAACAGATCTTTCAAAAATGAGCACCCGTTATTTAAACGAAACGGGTGCCCGTTTCGTTTCAGCAGTCCAAAATAAAACGGGCACCCATTTTTTGAATTTTAAATAACGGGTGCCCGTTTCTAAAAACTAGGAGTGGGGATTGTACCTCCACCTTGGTTTTTTATTCGGGATAGGCTTGGTCCCACCAAGCTTGTGCTTGGCCTTGCAAAAATATGATTAAGGCATTTAAAAATAAAATTTGTGCCTTGTCATGATTTTTCGGAGGTCTTCCTGAATGAAATTTTAGACGAAACGAAAACCCATTTCAGTTCATATTATACAGATTATAAAAATATAATTTTTATAGTGATATGACAAATTTTAGTATTTTTCCAATAATTATTACGCCAAATTGGTACCTAAAGTTGAAATAGTAAGGTTAACTAAAATTTCAATAACTTTTTTGATTTTAGGTTTTTGAAAAAATGAATTATATGATACCAATATTCATAGAATTTTCTTCAAAATTTAAAAAAAAAATCCAAAAAAAGTGAAATTCTCATCAAATTATGGGGGTCGTACACCAGAGGTTTTGAAAATGTACTTTATACTCAATTAAAAATATACTTTATACTCAATTAAAAATGAATAGAACAAAAATATTCAATTAAAAAAAAAAAGAAAAAATATTCTAACCAATCTTTGCTTTGTTAGCTACCGTCCCCCAGAAGGATTTAGAAAAATTTATTTATTTACTTCAAAATAGGGTGGTCGTACACATGTGGGGTATGGTCCTGAAACAGATATTTTGAAAAAGAGGTTTTTAAACATGCCTACTAAAATATATTTTATACCATGTGGGTATTAAAAAAAATTAAATATTTGAAAACTAGACTCCGAGCACTATATTTTCTTTTAGTAGATTTTTCTGAGATTCAATCTCTAAGTGCCTCAAATTTTGACATCAATTGACAGAAAATTTAAAAAACAAGAAAAACACTTCCACTTTTCGCCCAAAACGTGGACTCAACTTCTTGCTGGCACCCACACACACACACACACACACAGATATAAATCAATACATAATGCATGTATGTACACATATACATACAGTTATATACATTGAAGAAATATTTATATTTATTTTATAGGAAAAATATAGTTTAACTACTAAATGGGTACTTGAATAGAAAAGGAAAATATAGCATTTACAAATATGTTAACAATGAAGATTAAATATTTCATGCATTGTTCAATAGCAATTTATCTTATCCAAAAGTTAATCTGAAAAGGGGGTGTTGGAGTAATTAGGCGTTGTCTAATTACATATATAATTATCTCACTTATTACTTTATTCACTTAGGTTAAACTTCGACGTGTTTATCTTTTATTAGATTGACTTTTATTTAGCACATTCTTTCTCATTCATTATGATGTGAGCACTTATTAATCTCAGGTTTAGTCTTTCCTAGGGTTTAATCTCTATGCTTTTATAAGCTTTTGATTGTATTTTTATCATAATTTCTTTGAGCATCAATACATTTCTCATGTTGTTGAGAAAATCTATCTTGATTTATCTCCATTTGTGATAGGTGGGTTTTTTGCAGGTGATTCATGAACATGTGGAGTTGAACAAATAACTTAAAGAGTAGTATGAGATCATATTCTTTTGCTAAGTAGGAAATATTTCCATAGCATGTCAAATTGTAATATTGCTGCCAGGATTCAACTTAGTTTTCGAATCAAACTCATTCACTCGTATTTCATGAGTAGTGGTTCGAAGGACCCATCTCTCATGAGAATGAATAGAACAAATCAAACTCATTACATCCATGTGATGCTCACAAAGGTAAAGTGTTGGGCCTTCCCAAAACGTCACCCATCCTAGTAATACTCCAACTCGAACCTTCTTGAGTTGGTACTCTTCCATGCCACGTCACGCTTTCTTGCAATTCTTCAATGCTAGATTGCATTACAGATACTTATCTATCTAAATTTTGTTACATGTTAATGTATCTATTGCAAACACATGCAAAATTGTATGTCATTTTATCTATGCATTGATAATAATAATAATAATAATAATAATAATAATAAAGAACACTAGCCTTCTTTTTTGGGTAAATCTCTTTATATCATGAAGTTTAGTTATTTATTACAAATACTTATCTATCTAAATTTTGTTACATAATGTATCTATTGCAAACATTAGCAAAATTTATGCAACTTTATCTATGCATTGATTCAATACGAAAAAAAAAAAAAACGCCATCATAGCTTACCAAGGGAACACTAACCTTTTTCTTTTTTCTTTTTTCTTTTTAAATCTTTATATCATGACGTTTAGTTTGTGGTTATCCACAAAGAAAAAAAAAAAAAGAGAAAGAAGTACTTTGCACCTAGACGACTTTGTGCTTTGATGTGATGTTTCAACATTAAATTACAGGTACTTTAAGTCTTAACTCTGTCACATATTAATTACCAGCAACTTTATTCAATGTAATGGTACTTTAAGTCCTAACTCTGTCACATATTAATTACCGGCAACTTTATTCAATGTAATAGTTGTTTGTGGTGAAGCTGTCTTTATAATAGATGGTACGTCAATTATTTTGTATTTCTACGTATGGATAAATATTGCTCATACAAATATTATCATTTCTTTACTTCTTGTCAATCAGATATTTTAAAATTAATATTAAAATTTCATTTTATTTTTGCTTCTAGGTCCAAATTTAATGACAGTTTGGACATTCGAGAGGCCTAACATATAGAACACAAATACATTCTCCAACAGGCAGCTTGTAGTGGAGCGATTTCCAAGCTATATCCTCTTTAGATTTAGAAACAAAACCAAACAACCATCTTTCAGAAAACTTCATAAATTCAACAACCATGCTAATAATTATAAAAGATTGTATCAATTCGTTGAGTATGATAACTAGAACTTCAGAGTGCCTACAACAATATGTTTGATATGAACAGTCACCTTATTCCGCCATTAATATCAGAGTGGCTCCCATGAACCAAAGGGATCCTGGAGGTCCTCTGTCAGTATTAATTCCTCAAAGATTTCATCATTTTGCTGTGCCACTGTGATTTGCGTATCGAGCAAAGGAGGAGGTTTATCCACTAGAGAAAAAAGATTAGACCGTACATTCTGAAGCTCTTCATGCGCCATAGCCAGTTGGAATTGAAGCTCTACCAATTTTTTCTCCAATTCAAACACTCTCCCTGCACAGCCATGCACTGGATCACTTAACCTTGTACTTGCTTCATATACAATACTGTTTATTGCATTTTCTCTTTCGTCATCCGGAACATTCTACCACACAAAAATATTTCACTCATTACTTCTCTACTTCACTATTCCATTAAGTAAGGGAAATTATGTGAAATTGGTATGTTACCTTAAGTAATCTGCTCAGATTCGCTGCTCCGAAGACACTGCGTATAGTTAAGAAGCGCTCAGGATTGTCTGATGGGAAATATGGAGCGAGCACACATTTGTCCCCGCATTTTTTTCGATTGATCTTACATGCAGCGCACGGATATGCCGCCATCCTCTGCTCTTCTCACTTCTTCCTCTTAAAACGTAAACAAAACTTAAAATCCTCCTTTATTCCAAACAAAATTCTTTCTAGGTTAAATAGGCCCAAGTGAGGTAGGAGTAGAAGAAAACAGATAACATTTGCGGACTTCATGTGTTTTGAGGGGTCAAGAAAACGTTCTACACATGTTCCAAGACGATGACTATAACAACGACAAATAAACAAACCCAAAACATCTGAGCAGATTCATTCCAAGACGTGACTATAAGAACGACAATAAACAAGCCTCAAAAAGCTGAGCAGATTCATTCGACGTGTAAAGTGGGCAGATTAATGTGCCCAGTTTACGTCACATTTGAGAGTAAGGTACCTCGTACGCGTATACATAGGCCAGGCCAACTCGAGGAAGCCACCTAAATGACTATAATTGGTGGGTTCAATTTGAGAAGCAGAAGAAAATTTTCCTCTTTCAAATATGGTTGAAGGGAAATAAATCAGCATCTCTATCTTTATATAGAGAGATGTAAGGGAAGACCTATGACGTGTAAGGGGACCTATTAATTGAACATGTTTATAGAGATGTAAGGGAGGACCTATGACGTGTAAGGGAGGACCTATTAATTGAACATGTTTATATAGTGGAGAGGAGCTAATACACGAGCGGGGTTCAAGAGGTGATATGTTAGGTAAATAGAATAGAACAAAATAGATCTATAGTGGTGCCCTAAAGATGTCCCATCAATGCATATCCCCCAAAAGATGCCTATAAATTTCAAAAACCCACTCATTTGCTGCCACATCAGTGCACTGTTAAACATGTTTTAGTACATACCTATGGGTCTTATCACTATTCGGGACCATTTTAGACACTTTCACAAAAAACATGTTGATGTGGCATCATATTTGACCATGTCAACTTGAAATTTTGTTTTGAAATAGGGGACTTCCAAATAACCTCCTGTAAAAAATTGAGAGTAATTTGAAATTTCCACATAAGATTTTGAGAAGCATGAAGTTAGGGTGGGCACGTATTGGCTCCTCTCCCCTAATTGTTACAGCATTTGTTGCTCTAATGTTGAATATTGTTAATGATAATTCATCAATAGTGTTGACTTTATAGTGGTTAGTGTTGATGATGAGTATTGGCATGTGCAAAATTTTGTGAATTCTGCAGGCACACGTTAACGATGGGAATAAAGGTTTTTTGAAGAGCTTTCCCAGCATCCTTTTAACCAATGCAGAAGAAGAAAACATGAAATCCATGGTGGATAATAATCGCAGGGTCTACGCGTGGTTGATCTGGTCTTAGGTTGACATTCTCTTGAGCGGCTCACTTTTGGGGTATATCCCACATTGGCCAGGTGAGGTGGTGATGTTATATAAATTTATATGAAAGGTCAAACACGCTTAGTTGCCTAAGGAAACCGTGCCTTTTGGCATCTCACACACGCTCAAGGTTGTTGTTCGGATGGACAACTCTGCGACAATTGGACAAATTGTGTGGGCCCGAGGTGACTAGACAGTGACATGACAGACAAATGATGAGTCAAATTGTGATACGTGGGAGTTACAGAGTGTGGTCGCCAACTCATGAGGTAAGAAAGTGGTTAGCAAATAAACTTGTGAGCTGGAGAGTAAGTGGTCGTGAGCTCGTGGCAGTTATGACTTGTAGCATAAAGTGGTGGTGAGTTGGCGAGTGGAGGTTAGTTGCGAGCTCACGGTAGTTAATGATGGTTAGTGAGTCAAACCGGCGAGCTGGAGAGGGCGGTTAATCGCCAGGTTGCAAGAGTTTGGGGCAGCGAGTCAGGCAGCCAGAGAGTTAGCGAGCAATTGCCACATGCCTAGGTTTGGAGATGAACAGTGGTCGTGAGCTTGCGAGATGAGATCAAATATTCTTCCAGGGTTGGAGAACTCATGAGACGTTGCAACGTGTCTGGGGCTAGCTACTGTCAATCCGCTGAACAACTTTTTGTCATCGAGGGAGCTTTCCCGTAATTGTTTGACAGTCTATTTTACTCGATGCCAGATTTATGGGTCCCAATGGCGGATCTACTATTTGAATAATTTGAGGCCTCCTCTTATGGGTTAAGTCTTATTTTATGGTTGTTTTTTTTATGGATAGGATCATGAGATGTTGACATGTGCCTTGTTCATCATAGGCTAGAAAGAGTAGCCTGGCCAGTTGCTAATGAGCTGCGAGTGGTGATTTTCTATTTGCTGATTTGTGGGTCCATTTGCCACGTCATGAATTGTATCAAATAGAGTGATTTGGAGTGCTCGATGCGCTAGCATGGGTAAGGATCAACGATGAATATTCAAATCAGCTTTAAAAGAGATGAACGGATATGTTGCTTGTCGCCTATGCGTAAAATAACCACTGGCTAGGTATGTGATTGTTGACTCATCACCAAGGGATCTAAAAGTCATGTCGGTAAAAGTCAAGTTGCAGTGGGGTGGTATCTCATTTGATTTAAAAGAATATAGGCCTCATAACTTGAAGATCAAATATTCTAGAAAAGGGCACGCGGACAGATATCATTAATGACAAGTTGATGGACAAAGAGTGGTACAATAGAGAAAGAGTTTTTCAGTTGTGTCTATAACACATCCTAGGTTCTTTATTGCTAGTGATATTGCGACCCCAGTCTATTTCCGTCGGTTTTCATCAATTGTATCGTTGGTGGTGCTCTTCCCAAGTTTTCTTGTTGAGCAATAAGTTTGTTTTTGCCCTAAAGTGTTCGGTAGCTTATTGCAATCCTTGTTTTATTAAAGGATTCTGGATCACTTAGGGGGCGGGGGGTTGTGGTGTGAGGATTGGAACATAGTTCTAATATTTATAGGGTTCTAGTTGAAAGATTAGCTGAGAATGAGCAGCATTGTCATTTCTTCTCATAGGTAGCAAAAGTTATTGTTGAAATACAATCCTAATTCAGATCTCTCTAGTGTACAAACTAGTCATGTTTTAAATGGGAAAAAATAAAGTGTTATTCTCATTTAGTCTCTTGTTGCGAGATATCTAATTTTCTGTTCATGCTTTGATCTATTGGGCCAATTAAACTTGATAGAAGTTGCATATTTGCTAGTCTTGTGCAGGGATTCTAATAAGTAGGTTAGGTTAGGATTGTTGTTGAAGAATATTGTAATGAAATACTCTTAGATCATATGCTATAGATGAAACTCTGTTATAGGACAATAATACTTGTGATGACTCTATTGCCCAATGGGAAAAGGCACTGATCCTAGCTATTATGGGTTTTTACAAGTTTGTTGTTGTTTCAGACTCATGTTGTATCTTACTGCAACAAAATTGATTAAATCTGAATACATTTACTTTTGTTTTATGTTGTTAAGTTATTTAATCTCATGCTCCATAACAATTGAGAATCAATAAATAATTATCCATTACTTAGTATTTTCTTGTTATTGTTGAGCCTTATATGAGATTTCTTCTTATATAATGCTAGTCATCAGTTTAGTGTGCATTTTCGAGGGCATTATATGTTTACCCACCTTGGTTTTGCAGAACCTAAAGTGCAGAGGGAATTAGTATCCATGTCAGTTGGTCCAGCCCTTTTTGGAATTTAATAATTGGAGTCGGCTTCTCTGTAGAATTTTTTGAAGAGTGTACTGGTAACTTTAGAAGCATAAAACATGTTTGTGAACCAACAATGAGTACTCATATGTGAGTGAAATGTACTCCATAGATCTATAAAGTAACCAATCATGTGATCATTCTCCAAATCACAACCATAGGTCTCACTTTTTTTTGATACCTCTAAAAAATGATGTTGTCGTGGCAGCATATATTGGAAAATGCAATTACAAGTACCAAAAAAGTGCTAATATTAAATTTTTTATCACTTGTTGTGTGGAAAACTTACCAAGAAATATGGAGAAATGTGAATGGATTGGGATTCTAAGGTCAATGTCATGTTATACTAAAATAATAGTGGTTCCTTATTTGAAGAAATGCCTTGTTTAGAAACTCTATTTGACATCTTCAATCTACCTTAAGTTTTCAAACATTTAACAAGGAACTTATTTTAATGCCAATCACTAATCACACAAATGTACTGAGAGGGGGTGTTATAAGTAAATGCCAAATATCAATATCAAATTCAGTCTTTCATTAGGGTTATTATCGATTATACTTCAACGTTAAAAAAGTTAAGAAAATAATAAACACAATCAGACTTCAACATCTGAAAATAAAAAATATATGTGGAAGTCCAAAAGGGAAAAACCACATTGAGAATAGCTGCTTAGATCTACTACCCATATCTAACCTCACAAAGATAATAAATAACTTACAATATTTATTACACACCAACCCATATGAATTACATCCTTACATTCAGACACAAGTACTCAAATATATTTGTGGTTACCAACCTTCATGAAAAACTAGTTCTTGAATCAAAGAACTAAGAACCAACTCAAACAGTGAGGCCCCGACCTTAAATACAACAAGGTATATAAGAGATATTCCATTTGGGCCTTTAAAACTTAACTTTCAATGTTGTATATCTTTGATTTGAAATGCTTCAAGACACTCTTATAGTGTGCATGAGATCTGTATCTATTTACACACTTATACACAAATTGAGTAGACTACTTGCACAACTTTTCCTTGGTTATCTTATACTTATTTCCACACACACTCATTGTTTAAATAAATCTAACCATTATTATATATGCATTCCAAAAGAACTCAAATTCTTAAGATGAACTAGAATATATTCACAATAACCCCAAGTCAACTACATGAAAAAACCTTATACCAAACATGCAATAGGTTTGGTCCAAAAGCAAACATGTGACACCAAGAGTGTGGATGCTCTCTACATTACCTAACATAATATCCATTAGTCCCAAAAATTTAAATATTCTTCCTCCAATTGGTGCATGGTGTCATTCTCTAACACATCCAACAAGAACATAAACTTAGTCAATAAAATATCACTATGGGTACTTTATTGACCTTAAATTTCCTTCTTCTTTAGCCCCACCTTTGAAACTTGAGTACGTTTTTATTTATGCATGAACTTAAACATATCTTTCAAATTTTAATTCATCGACCATCCTTGTGGTAGAACATGCTATAAAATATTATGCTAGCGCACATACAGTTTATGGGCAACAAACTCAAAATCCTATCACAAACACTTTCAAACCTCTCCAATCAACTAGAACTGATACAAGATGATAATATTAAGACTCTATAAGTGACCTATCGAACACAAATTTACTTTTTCCTTCTAGATCTTATATGCACACTATTTATGCCATGACAAAACTAATTAAAATTGTAAAAATTTAATTTTGTTTACATTAAGCTAGACATAATGTTATAATATTGACATATGTGTATGATGCCAACAACAATACAATGTTCAACATACAAACATAAATAATACAATAATTGATTGATGAAGATGGGGTTCCAATCCCCATTTATATTAAAATAAAAGAGTACTCTTAAGTTCATCAGTAGCATCTTTTATTCTACTAGATATTTGAGTAGTGCAACTTAAAGTTTTATAGACTATGCTAGCCAAAGAAAAGCATTTCAGTGTAGTTGACAATTAGATCTAAGTTATTTAAGAGGCATAGAGTCTTATAAGTAGGGCATCAAGTGGAAATTTTTGAAATTTTCTTCTACTTGGCTATTATGCTTCAGAGGGGTTCTGGTTATCCCACTTACTAAGTTCTTATTTTACCATTTTGTAATAGTTCAATAGCTCATGTAGTCATCTAATTAGACTTATAGTTTAAAATGTCTACCTTCTCAATGCCCCTGTCGCGACCTCCCAATATAGTCCTTCTCACATTTGGAGTACAGAACACGGATAATACTCTTTGTCCTTGATGCATTATCTAGTTGAGTGAGGTGAGTCCTATAACTGCTCTAATTGTGTTCATTGGTTCTAGAGTCGACATATATATATATAAGACTAAAAAACAAAGATAAATATAACAATAATGTGATTGATACAAATAGGTGTTTATCTTATTTTATTTTATTATTAATTATACTGAAGGCATTTTCTATTTGAAATGAACCAATTTTATTTCTACAATCAACGTTTTAAATTCCTCTAAAATCGATGGATGACCATAGAACAAATATCATTTGTTCATTGAGTTGGTACACAGATTAGAGGTGTCAATGTCAAAAGATGGTGCACTAATCTACTCCTTGTCACAGTCAATTCATAGCATCTAAAACAAATCTCATCATCAAGAATATATCTTTGAGGTCAAGCGATATGACTCCCCTCTTTATTTGTCTAAAGCAATGATGATTGATTTACCAGCCAAATTCAAGCTTCTTCTTGTGGCAATTCAAGTGTACATCATTTCTATGGTCAAGGTGGAGGAACTTCTTCATAAATTATATGCCTTCTCATGCTTCTTGTCCCACACCAAAAAGGATAAGTGTTGGTGGTGTTGATATCATGGTGGTGGCATGTAAGGCATCCATAGAGGCAACTCGGAAGGCCTTCTCTAACAATTGTTGGACTTATGCTATTTTTTGGAAGCTTATGTCGTGTAATAACATGTAAAATTTTAATGCCCTTTTTTTCCTATTTTTTCATAGGAATGCCAATAAATTTGTTGTGTTATCTTGGATAAGCATTTCGGCAGTAGAAATAACATCAAGAATTATTTAAATGGAGAGTGGGAGTGGGTTTCGAGTGGATAGGGGTTCTTAATGCGTAGTAGAGGATGGGGTAATCTAGGGAACATGATGAAGAACCAGTTATGATATTCATCTGCAACAATTGGCTTGTTGTTGACATAGTTCAACATATTTTCAATGAGAAAAATATGGTCTTTGTAGTTACTTTTGTTGTAGGTATCTTTTCTCAGACATCGTGAATGATTGATAAAGACGAACAAAGTAATGGGAGTTGGGGACTTGGCACATTTCATTGTGCTATGATTTCTTTCAAGGGTGCAAGCACAAAGTTGAGTGTCAATTCTGTGGAAGTCTGCGGCCAAAAAAAATTGGCAAACAGAAACGGGCACTTGTGTTTTAATAAACGGGCACCCATTATGCTTCGAGTTCCCGAGCCGTAAATGTAAAACAGGCGCCCGTTTAAAAAATGGGCACCCGTTTTGGTTCCAAAACAGGCACCCGTTTTTTAAAACTATTTAAAATTTCTTTTAAACCATATTGCAAGTCATTTTCAGAACTTGCAAAACGTGATTACATTTTTCTCTGGACGGGTGCCCATTTTTTAGAGCTACCACCAACCCCCCTGCTGTCGTTTTTCCGACTACAGGTACATATTATTGTTTTTTATTAAAAATGTTTTTTATTGTTGTTTTTAATTAGTTTAATGTTAAAAAATGTACATTATGTTTATTGTTTACTGTTTAATGTTTAAAGTTTTTTTTTAAATAGGATTAAAATAAATTGTTATATTTAGTTTTAAATTTTAATTTGTAAATTATTATAGAAAACTAAGTAGAAAACTTATTTAATCCTAGGTAGAAAACTAAAACTAAAACTAAAACCTAAACCTAACGACAACTAAAACAAGAAACCCTAGGTATAAAAATAAAACCTAAACACAACTGAAACAAGATGTTAAACCCTAGGTTGAAAACACAAATGTAAACCTAGACAAAACTTCAAAAACAAATTTGTAAACCATAGGTCTAGAAAATAAACAATAAACTCTCTCTCTCTCTCTCTCTCTCTCTCTCTCTCTCTCTCTCTCTCTTAGAACTAGTTTAATATTTAAT
>MU224473.1:26173-61032 GCA_018584345.1 Thuja plicata
TTTACATTTTTCAAAAGATCTTTGACTAATAGAAATAGTTAACACCTTAACATCCACAAATTTTTTATATAATTCAGTTTGAGTCATATCCAAAAGATGTTTTGGATGTGGATCATGAATTTTTGAGCTGACTCTTAATTTAAGAGCATCTCTAGCATTAGGTGATACTCTTGTTTTATCGTGCCAAAAATTTTCAAAGTTTTGACTTCAATAGTAAGTTTCATGTCAGATCTCGGGAGTCTGCCACTAAAGCTCCACAAATGGTTTGCCGGATCACTTTCAAAGTTAACTCTTCTCTTTACAGCGCTTTCTAAAGTTGTACGATGAATATTAAGATATCCACTTATGTTTGTCATCATTCTTTTACCACAAGTAGTTTTGTTTACTAAATTTGTTGTTATTGCTCGTCGTGCTGCATTCCTATCTTTAGAACGACTTTTCATTCCGATTGTGTCAAAGGCACTAGCAACAGTTGATACAACTTGTTTTAGAGACTCATCACTCTTCTTAGATTTCACATAAATGCCTAACATCTTCATCACTTTTCTCATTTTAGCCATTTTAATTAGTTGTAACATTAATTGACATTGAAACCCAAATTCTTTATTATAAAAAAATTGTCTAAACAATCCACTCGCGTATGTCCTAATCTGTCTCCATGAAACCAAACCATCCAGATTGTCTAGCACATCACTTTTAATTTTAAATTGTTCATTCATTTCATTATCATCCAAAGGGGTTTCTTTCTCAATTGGTGTTTGTATGTCTACATGTCCACATTGTTGATCTCAAAATTTATCGTTTGATTGACAATTTCAATTGGGGTTTGAATTTCACTTTCAATTGGAATTTGACTATCAGTTCCTTTATCATTATGATTAACATTACTGATTTGGGGTGTTTGATGTGAAATAAAATCAGTTACTCTATTTTCAGGAAGAAAATCTAAATTATGTAAAGAGTAACCCGCTAATTCAAAAATATCAAGTTCTTTGTGACAATAAGTTTCATTTGGCTGTGAAGACATACCTGTAACCAACGCTTGATTAGAAAATGCACCTGAATTTTCTCCTATTGCATTTTCTTCTTCAACCTTTGTGTCCATCATGGTGTCCTCATTGTTCTCGTCTTCTAAACCGATTGTTGAACTTGATGCTCCAAAATTATCCAGGTTTCAAATTCTTGCTCTTCTTTCTCGTTGTCGTTTTGCCTCTTTCTCTCTATTTTTTGAAATCTCATCAGTTGTCACAACCTTTCTTTGCCTCTTTCTGTGTTTTTTTGATCCCATGTTTGCACCAAAATTTGAATTCAAATGAATCCCTTCTTCTCAGATCCAAAATAAGACAAGAAAAGAGAATGTTCTTTCAAAATATTATTTCTGCAACACGAATATGTCATACAAATGATTGAATAATCATTAATCATTGAGAGCAGGCCCACATAACTATTTTTTGTCTCCAACGAATCTTTTAGAAATGGGCACCCATTATTTAAATGAAACGGGTGTCCGTTTTATAAAACGGGTGCCTGTTTTGGTTTCAACGGTCCAAAACAAAACAGACACCCGTTTTTTGAATTTTAAATAATGGGTGCCCGTTTCTAAAAACTAGGAGTGGGGACTGTACCTCCACCTTGGTTTTTGGTTCGGGACAAGCTTGGTCCCACCAAGCTTGTGCTTGGCCTTGCAAAAAAATGACTAAGGCATTTAAAATTAAAATTTTCGCCTTGTGATGATTTTTCAGAGGTCTTCCCGAATGAAATTTCAGACGAAACAAAAACCCATTTCATTTCATATTGTACATATTATAAAAATATAATTTTTATAGTGATATGACAAATTTTAGTATTTTTCTAATAATTTTACGCCAAATTGGTACCTAAAGTTGAAATAGTAAGGTTAACTAAAATTTTAATAACTTTTTTGATTTTAGGTTTTTGAAAAAATAAATTATATGTGACCAATCTACATATAATTTTCTTCAAAATTAAAAAATAAATTCTAAAAAAAGTCAAATTTTCATCAAATTATGGTGGTCGTACACCAGAGGTTTTGAAAATGTACTTTATACTCAATTTAAAAAAAATAAAACAAATATTCAATTAAAAAAAAAGAAAAAATATTCTGACCAATCTATGATGTGTTAGCTACCTTTCCCTAGAAGGATTTACAAAAATTTATTTATTTACTTCAAAATAGGGTGGTCATACACGTGTGTGGTATGAACCTGAAACATATATTTTGAAAAAGGGGTTTTCAAATATGCCTACTAAAATATATTTTCTACCATGTGGGTATTAAAAAAAATTACATATTTGAAAACTAGACTCCAAGAACTACATTTTCTAGTAGTGGATTTTTCTGAGATTCAATCTCTAAGTGCCTCAAATTTTTTACATCAATTGACTGAAAAGTTGAAAAATAGGAAAAACACTTCCACTTTTTGCCCAAAAAGTGGACTCAACTTCTTGATGGCACCCTCAAACAAGATCTAATGGTTAAGTGGTTGTTTTCCCAATGGCGTGAATGGTGGAGGGTTAAGCTTCTTCTCTGCACCATTACCTATGCTTTTGGTGGGAAAGGTATGCTTTGTTTATTCTCTTCCTCTCACCTTGTGGTGTTTTGTGTTGAGGTAATCAAAGGCTATTTTGGGAGCTATTTGAGATCCATTACAAGTGACTTTGATGCCTTTTCAGTGATCCCTATCCCTGTAGTTGTCTTGGCTTGCGGTGGCTCTAGTGGATATTTATGGGGATTTAGTGAACATTAGAGAGGGATTATGGGTCCTTTGGATGCACATTATAGGCTCTCTATTTCTACATCTTTCCACAACTATTTAGTTTGTTCTTTTCCCTCTTATGGTATTGTGTTTAGCATATGTCTCTATGTGCTAACATGGATATCGTGTATGGGGATTTTATATGATGTTGAGAAGGTTTCTGGATCTTGTATTCCTAGTGATGGTAAGCATTTACTATTTTTTGAGTGGGTTTGATGTGTCACCTACATTAGTTGAACCCTTTTTTTGGTTTCTCTTGTTTGGTAAGGGGAG
Organism: Thuja plicata; assembly: GCA_018584345.1. Lineage (NCBI taxonomy): Eukaryota > Viridiplantae > Streptophyta > Pinopsida > Cupressales > Cupressaceae > Thuja > Thuja plicata. Next base: position 29,224 of record MU224473.1, read on the forward strand.
GCTCTGCTTCCTACCCCTCTAGTGTTGTTGAGATGTGGGTGTGGTAGTGAAGTTATTGTAGTTGATTTCATTTCTCCCCCTATTTTTGTCTATGTCAATTATGTTAGTGTTTGGGTGATTCACACTGCCTCTATTTTTCTGGTGGATTCTTTGTGGTAAGAGCTTCACCTCTCTTTCTATGGTCTCTACGTTGAAAGGTGGAGAGAGATTCAGGGTGGATTTTCCCCTGTTGTTACCTTTAACCCTTTGGTGTTGAGTGTGGTCATTCCTTGGGTACAAATGGATAATTCTTGGGCTTCCATCATTACTATAGATGAGATTCTTTAGAGGCATGTTGGTATTTTTTGGAAAATCTTTAGAAGAGTAGTGAATGGTTGTTGTAGGAGAGTTGAAGGAGGAGGTTATCACTCTTTCATGAGTTCCTTTCCTATTACGATCCATTCAGATGTGAATGTTGATTGTTAAATAAAGGGATGAAGTTTGTCTAGTGAATATAGTGAATTAATCTTCTTGATATAGGCTTGGATTGTGGTTGTCTCTCAGTTCAGTATCATTGAGAATGGAATCCTTTCTCCATCAGGGTTGGCTAAGGCAACTTTAGGGTGTTTTCTTTCCCCTATTTTTTGTGAAAGATTTAGGGACTCTTTAGTGAAGGTGACACCGCTATTTGGAGATTTTGAGAAGTTCCCTTTTTAGCTTACTCTTTGGAAGCCGTTTTAGAGGTTTTTATCCCCTCTTCAAGCTTGGTAGCTTTAAAGATTACTAACGGTGTGCGACACTGGGAATTTTTAAATGAAGATATTATTTTTGTTGGTTATGTTCTCCTTGGTGGCATGGCTGGTTATATCAGTTTTGAAGGGCCCATTTATTATTTTTTTTTGTTAGGGTGTAGCACTTTCATGGATTTAGGGCCCAGTCATGAAATGAAGATTACTTTTTGTCACACATTTGTTGAAATTTTGTTGCAAGTTAGTCTTCTTGATGTATCCATGGCAAGAGTTTCCCCAATTGAGATAGTTTGACCATGTAGAAAGAGTTAACACTATGAAACAAATCCACAACAGTTCATAAAAAACTCATAAATGAATAACAAACATGCCTCTCGGGTCCTCATATTATTAGATAATCTGGATTTACATCATACACACCCAGCCACATGCCAGGTTATATTCTAAGGCACATATGCCTAATTACAATCAGAAATCTTGATCCATACTAGATACTAACCTCTCGAAGCTACCTTCTCAAATTCTCCCCCTCTAAAGACCCTAAGACCACAGATATATACAAGATCGCAAGCCACAAGTTGGCTAGAAAACGTGATACAACCTCCAAGAAGAAGAAAACATGATACAACAATTAGGTCACGACCCAAAACCTTTAAGAAAAACATCCAAGGAAAACATTAAGAGATGCGAGCATACAATAAATTTGACCTGAAATATATAATAATGAGCTAGAATGATCACACATGGAGATTCCCATCGGAAGATCATAAAATGATTATAAAACACAAGGACCAACTGGGAAACTGAAGAACAGAATAGGACCGAACCAACCTTAAGATATCTTCTCCGAGATAGAATGAAACAAGATGCGATCATAGAGAAATGTTACCCAAGATGTCTAGAATAAACTATTACTATTAAGTAATACTGAGAAGGGGGGTGAATCGGTAGTACAACACTTTATAAAATTATTTAACCAATTCAAACTTTATCATGCAATTACTAAAATAAATAGAGCAAGCACATAAAGTAAATAAATCATAACACCATGATTTTTTCATGAGGATACCCTGGCCATGGGAAAAACTCAGTGGGGATGATAACCATAAATAATGCACTAAGAGTATAGTGTCCCTATTAGGAGAACTAGCCCTGTTAGGAGCTAAATATTACATTTAGTACATATACCTGTTAAAGGATAGAAACCCTGTTAGGGGTGTACAAAGAGCATGCTTCTCTTAAAAATAAAATTTGTTATGTTACAATGATTTATCAAAATGAACAATATAATCATTTGTTATGCTTAAGTAGTCCCAATTATAGCTCGCATTAACTTCTATCTGATCGTGACATCACAATACATCTATGCATCCCATAGATCTCTTTTCATCCTAAAATAACTCTACTTATAATTCAATCTCAAAAAGGTTCTTCTAGTCGGCTTACAAGAACATCAAAAAATGTTTCCAACACTTAACTAAATATCAAATCCATAGTTGGTGATCATACTCTAACAATATTAGGGTAGGACCCTATCCAAATACAAAGTAGTACTTCTGGATTCAAAAAATTACTTCCTTAATCATTGTGACCATTGAACTGCCTTGTTACACTGTTGTTTTGTCTTTACATGTGTTCAAGAGACTATAACTCTCAAAGATCAACTCCAAAATACAAGAGACCATAACTAGAAGTCTACTATATCCGAAAATGTCTCCCTCTAAGATCGCATGACTTATATCTTAATATACTATGCTCGTTGACCAAAACTGTGGGACTGTACCCTATAAACTGCATTATGGACTTAGTCATTTTTTACAAAACTGAATCTCCAAAATTGTGTTATACTCCAAGATATCATTCCAATGAGTAGTGTTTCCATAAATGACAACCTATAAGAAATGATGATCAAGCCAATTTCCAACAATCTCCCCCTTTGGTATTGATGGCAACACTTAGTGAAAAAATGACTAAGTGCTCAATACCAAACTACCGACTAAGTGCATATTTTTCATACTCATTACTCCTCCTTACATATCAATAGTAACAGTATACTATATACATATAAAAATTTCATAAATTATCATCAAAAACTCATACCATGTGAAGTACATCTTGAAAAGAGGTTTCCAAGATCTTCACCTTCGCAGTCCATGTCTTGGCTAAAATCTGACCACCATGAATCAAATGATTCAAAGAAAAAGAAGATATTTCTACGACCTTCAGTGTTATAGGAATGTCTTCAGTAAGATATTTATTTTCTTTCTCCATACCTGATGGATTTTTTTTTCCAAAATTTATAGTCTAGGAGTGATTAGACTCCTCAACACACCAAATCTTCCCAATACTCTCATTTTCTAGGTCTCAAGCACACTAATTTTTTCTAACAACCTAGACACTTCCTTATCCAACTCTGCAAGAGTTTGTGAGGAGGACTCATAACTATTTACTAATGTGTCCAAAGTCTTTCTATCATTAATAATTATTTCTTTAATATTCATCAGATTATTTAGAGGGTTTATATGATAGCAGTATAACTTGCTTCTGTGAGAAATACATGACTTTGCTTCAACAATAGTGTTATTCTGTACGCTCAAGTTCCATGTAATTGACTTACATAAATCTTTGAGCTTCTTCACCATGTACTCTTGTCCAGCTCTAATTGTTGTGGCCTTCTCCAAAGACTCAAAATGTACATCAAAGTCATCAAGAACTTTATTCAAGTTGTATATTGTATCATTTACTTGGAAAGTGAAAGGTAGGGGTAGGTGTTTGTTCATACTATCAACTACTCTTTCAAGTACCTTGGACTTCCTTTCTGATTTATGTTTGGATCTTTCCTTAGCCTTAGAAAAATCCATGTAAGATAACCTCATTAGCTTATCTTCATCCATACCTTCTACATTTGTCCCCATAAGTTTGTCACCACTTGCCAAAAGTAAACCTGAAGAAATAGATACATGTGTTTCTTTCTTAACTTCAACTTTAATTTTTATTTCTTTACTGCCTCAATTAAACTGGCTTTTTTTCTTCCTTAGTGTTGACTTCCTCAGTCAAATTATCTGTGATATGTTGACTGCTTTTGTCTATCTCATCCATAGTAGCTTCATTCCCTTCAAAAGGGTCACTTGCATCCTACAAAGTGTCCAAAGAAACACACACACTAACAACAAAGAAGTTTGGTTTCTTAAGTGTGCTGAAAATTTGACTGTTATCTTCATCATCCTTAAATGTGTCAAGATTTACTTCTAGGACCTTGGATGACTCTCCTCTTAAAATAGTTTTAGACTTAATAGCTTTGGGCTCAGGAGGTGAAGGATTTTTAGGATCATCTTCCAATAGGAATTTATCAATAACTTTATGTGTGTCCAGTATGACCTCATCATATTTCATCCCCATTATATTTATTAACTTTACTTTAAGTCTCAATAGTGGTTTTATTTCTTTTAATATCCTCTCATGTTCATCATATGATACAAAAGGTAGCATATCATCTCTGGATTTCCTTCTTATTTGATCATCCTATGTTAGAGATAATTGTGTCCTTATTTCAAATTTCTCATGCAATTCTTTAGCAATACTACCTTCTATCTCAAGTAGATTTTTCTTGAATGCAAGCAAATGATCTATTATATAATATTAAATCATAATTTTATCTTTCTCATCATACCTGTCATAATATTCGGGCAACTAATTGATATTCCCTTGATCAATTATTCTCTTTGCTAGAATCATTAGATATGGTTTCCAAAGTTGTCTTTTCTCAGTTTTCTTCTCTTCCACTTTGTTTTCCTCTACTTTCTTCTCTTCTACTTTATTCTCTGCTACTTCAACCCTCTGTCTTTTAGGTGGTGAAGTCTTTAGGGAGGACCTTGTTCTTCTCTTAGGTATTTCTTCTATTTTTTCTGCCTACGATGTCCTCATGGGTGGTACGGGTATAGTATCAGGTACATAGGTCATAGTAGAAGGTGAACTGATAACTTTTTCAGTCTCAGGAGGTGGGAGGGTTACAAGAGCAGTGGTCATCAATCTAGAAACTCCTTCTACCATCTTTTTCTTTACTTTTTCATCTCATGCTTTGAAATACCTTTCTTTCCTGCTAGATTATCCACAACATTGTCTAATTTTCTTTTCCTTACTACCCTAGTCTGTTCATCTCTTATCTTTACTGAGTTATCCTCATAAGTTCCCCATCTTTCTTTTGAGGGATAAATCACAGAAGATAATATATGTTCTAATTGCATAGTTAGAACTTTTGAACTAACCTCATATCCCATTGGATATCACCATTTCTTTCTTTGTTCAACTACCTCAAAGCACACATAGTCAGTTTAAACCATGAAATAGATTGTATCTTTCTTTTTCTCAACCATAGCTTTAGGAATTCTCACCCTTTCCTTCATTTTTCTTTGCAGAATTTTGAGAATACCGAATAAATCTACATGTTCCCAAGTTCTATTATGCCTCCTATAACTATTTATGACTTGAATTCCATTAGGTTCATTGTCTTTCCAAGCTCTAGGGTGCATTACAGGAAATGTATGTACTATATGATTATAAATATGAATCAATAAAGACCCAAACCTGAATGGCTTTGACTTATCTCTCTTTATCTACTTCACATTCTCTATAAATTGTTGTGCATCAACTTCACATAGATTTTACTTTATATTTTATTTCACCATTTTCTAGGCCATGAGAATAAATCCTGCGGATACCGAATGAGGTCGGTTGCTATAGTGAATTTTGTATCCAAGAATCATATAAACTAATCTTATATCTTCTTGAAAGAAGTCAGAAATGGTCAGTTCCCTCTTATCCCATCTAGAATGTATTAGGGTTTCCACCCATTTCTCCATGTTCTTCTCTACAACAGGGATAATGCGATAATTTTCCAAACTTGTAACATCATGTATCAGGTCATTGATGATCTTAACAAGATTCTCACCAATCCATAGAAATTGATCATGAACTCTGCTAAAAACAATCTTTATCCATTCTTCTTCATCAAACTCATAGAGTTCTACCATTCATATAATGTTGATATTTTCTAAATTAGCGAACTCATATTTCCATTTTCTATCTTCCTTGATCTTGTCCTTCATCTCATTGAAGATCTCAAAGTCTCCCAGGGACTCATACTTGCAATGAATGTATACCCTAAAGTCTTCCACATGAAGCATGTAGTAGGTTGTTTTGGAAAACGCGCCTTTGGGATTGTCTTTAGTAAACTTGAAAGGATGTTTCTTAAATTTATACCTCGGCCTTTCACTAACATCAAAAATCAATAGACTATCTATAGTAATTAGAAAGCTTGCAAGTGATCAAAATACCTTTTTCTTCTTGATGAATCTGGGAATACAAGATCAATGATCACAAAAATGCCCTAGCTTCTCTGGTTGTTCCTCTAGTCTCCTTCAGTTCTACTCGAATAATGATCAGATATGTTCAAGTGAATAATCGTATACTTTAACATGTAAGAATTGATACATTTTCCAATGAAATCATAAGTCTACAATGATCCGGTCGATCATCAATTTGGTGATCACAAGATAGAATGTTTATAACTATGCGATCTCAGATAGGCATTTTAAATCAATCATATATACTCTCCATGAGCTCGCAAAATCTTATTCCATACAAAGATGGGCTTGATAGATTTTTGTTATGCTTATCCAAATCTCCCCCTAAGGCCATGCTTGTCCGTTTAGGTTGATGTAACAACATTAGGCAAGAGTTTAGTAGCATCTACTAAATCTCCCTAAACCTTAGGCTCACTTTGTTCCTTTTCTCTCCAAACTTTACCACTCTCTTTCACAAATCAATTATCAAACTCGTCCATGTATTATGCCATACATTTTCCAACATCACCAACATTTTTCTTTACAAAAATAGGTGGTGATATTCTGTTACTTGTAGCTCCATTATATCTGAAAAACTTTTCTATATGTCCTTGATTATTACATTTGTAGCATGTAGGAGATGTTCTTTTCTGATTAACCTATAACTTGCAATTCCTTGAAATGTGTCCAAAGTTGTTTCATTTGTAACATGTAATATTATTTTTTATTTCCTCTCTAATGTAGTCTTGTTTAGTGTGGGATTGATCAATTTTTCTACATTTTATCTTCTTGTATCCATATTCATAGCAATTGAAACAATAACCATAAAAGGGCTTATAAGGAGCTTTACCTCTACAATTCCTCTTCATGTGACCGAGTTTTTCTGCATCCAAAGCATCTCCCTGTCAAAGATCTAATCTTATCTTTAGGTTCTTCTTTTGTAGGTCTTTCTCTATCTTTCCTTTCTTCATATTTCTTTTCTTGAGTTATAGGACATTCAACTATATTAAAACAAATTCATGTCATGTCTCCTTTAGGTTTATGTCTTTTTCTCTATTCATCAATCTTGTCACTTCTTATATGAATTTTTTCAATGTGTTTCTTAGCCTCAACAATTTCTCCTTTAATGATGTAACTATATTTTTCTAGTTTCTGATACTTGATTTTGTAGTCATCAAGTTCAACCTTCATCTTTCCCATCTTAACATTTCTATTCTTTCAAAGATCTTCAACCTTGGTTTTTCCATCTCTCACTTGTTGAATTTCTTTATCCATCTGAATAGAAGTAGTTTCATGTTTCTTCTTCAATGCTTCTTTTTACTGCTCAAGCTTCATGATCTAATCAGATGAATCATTATCAAATTTATCCTTCATCTTTTCCATAAGATCTTGCCGATGGTTCCTTGAAAGTTCAAGCTTCTCCTGAAGATTCTTTATGAAACCTTCTGCTCTTCTCAGTTTTAATTTCAAGTGACCATTTTTTAGATTTAGCTTTATCAAGGTCTACAAGTGTCTCTTCAAAGTTTTCTTCCAAACTTGAATCCATCTAGATGTCCCTTTTAAGATGTAAGGATTTCTCTCCAAGGGCCAAAATCTCTAATACCAATTGTTAGGATTAAGCAATACTAAGAGGGGGGTAAATCAATATTACAACACTTTATAAACTTATTTAACCAATTCAAGCTTAACCATGCAATTACTAAAATAAATAAAAAAAGCACATAAAGTAAACAACTCATAACACCAAGATTTGTTCACGAGAAAACCATGGAAAAGAGAAAAACCCGGTGGGGATGATACCCAGAAATAATGTACTAAGAGTATAGTGTCCCTTCTTGGAGACCTAGACCTATTAGGAGCTAAATATTACATTTAGTACATATCCCTGTTAAAGGATAGAAACCTTGTTAGGGGTGTACAAAAAGCACACTGCTCTTACAAATCAAATTTTTTCTATTACAATGACTTATTAAAATGAAAAATACAAGCATATTTTATGCTTAAGTAGTACGAATTATAGCTCGCATCCACTTCTGTCTGATCATAAAACAACTCTACTTATATACTCGATCTCAAAAAGGTTCTTCTAGTATGCTCACAAGAACATCACAAAACGTGTCCAACAATTAACCAAATATCAAATCCATAGTCGACGATCATACTTTAACAAAATTAGGGTAGGAGCCAATCCAAATCTAAAGTAGAAATTCTAGATTCCATAAATTACTTCCTTAATCATTGTGACCATTCAACTTCCCTTTTACACTAATGTGATATCTAAGCATGACTTCAACAGACTGTAACTCTCATAGATCAACTCCAACATACAAGAAACCATACATGGAGGTCTAATATATAAAATAATTTATCCTTCTAATCTAGCATGACTTATATCTCCATATACTGTACTCACTGACCAAAACTGTGTGATTGTACCCTGTAAACTACATTCTGGACTTAGTCATTTTAACAAAAGTGAATCTCCAAAACTATGTTATACTCCAATCAATCATGAGAATGAGTAGTGTTTCCATAAATAAAAACCTATGAGCAATTTTGATCAAGCCACTTGCCAACACAAACCCATCATATCACATTAGATAATGAGTCATGATTGCTACCTAAAACACCAAAATTGCCTAACTAGAATAGAATAGCAAAGCAACTGGAAAAAAAATATTTTTGGTTGATGAAAGAATGTCAAGATCCCAAAATTCTCCTGCATCAAAAACCCATGGTTAATAAAAAGTGAGCCTCTCTCTTTTTAGTTGTAGAAAAAATCCACAATTGGAGAAAAGATTTCATTTTAACCTTAGGCTTTCCAACCCTCATGTTTAAGAAAATGAATCTGCACAAACAAACTCCCTTCCTCTGATTTGATCTCCACAAACTCTGCATCAAATCAAAATATTCAACAAATCCACATGAAGAAGAAAATAGATCAACCATAGAACTACACTCAAGATCTGCACTCTTCTTCACAAAACTACTTATTAACCTGAACCACTCATTCTCATCACACATCTAAAAACCCTCTATCATTATTACATCAGCAATTAGGAAATCATGAACATCACTAGATCCACCACCCTTATCCTTTAGTCATTCATCCATCTTCATCACCATCAACTTTGTGTTCATCTTCACTCTCAACATATCTATCCCCATGCTCAAGTACTCATATTTGTTTAGGAAATATAGTCCCTCTTCTCAAATCTCCACTACAACATAAGAGACAACATCCTCTTTCACACAATCAATTTGATTATTATCAACATCAACAAAGAACCACATTTCTCCTCTCTCACACCCTCTAGGAAATCTCTTCAACAAATCAGCCTCGAACTCAATCAAGTTAGTCTGCAATTCTCCATCAACACCATGCACATAATCATAATTAAGAGTCAATTCATAAGACCTCTAATACTAAGCAGCAATAGTCTTACCAATAGTAACCCCCATACTGAAAATAGTAGAAAAATTAACACATAACCCAACAAGGGTATCAGATTCAACCAAAGGAATCTCAATTCCAACTTCAAAAATATCAACCTCTTCAATACCAAAAATCTCATTATCATCCTCAATAACAAGACATTCCTCAACATCTCATCAGATCTAATCAAAATATTATGAAACTCACCCATAGCGATATCTATCATATCCTTTGCAATATTTTTCAAAGAATTCACAGTTGTAGATACCTTATCAAGATTAAACTCAATCTCAGTAGTAACCCTAACTTGATTTCTCCTCATTTTAACAATCCTTCTTATAGGATAAACAATCAACCTCTTGATCGGTAAATTCCAACTCAACCTCTTCAGCTCCTCAGTAGATTCTTCACACTCACTCTCAAGTTCCTCCTCAAACCAACCAAAGCATTAAAAATCTCAGACCTTAACTCAATCCTAAGGTCTTCAAACATTCTCTTCACACTTTTAGGGCTCATCTTATCCAATGACTTGTATCCCTTCACAAGGTGCAACTTCCTCTGCTCGATGATCTGAATGCAAGATCTCAATTACCTCTACCTCGATAATATATTGGATATGCTCTAGGCATGCCTCAAATTAGCAATCTATCCCCCAATAGGATATATCAAGGAACTCAAGCCACTCCAAGCTTCACAATCATAAACAACTACTCTCCAATCCATCCTCGCGCAAATCCTCTATTTTTGAAGGTCAGATCTACATTATGTCATCCCTCAACAAGCCTTCCAATACAGAATAACGAGCTCAAGAACAAATAATCAAACACCGCACACTCTGATAAAGTTAAATCAACACAAAAACTCAACCCTCCGTAGTAATCCCAATCCAACCACCCTTACGTAAGTCCTTTATTTATGCGTGTCAGATCTAGTCTTAGCCACCTCACAAGAAATGCCCCAGGAACTTTTCAAGTCTGGGATTCCAGATCACCGCCATGACAAGATTTAAACTTTCGCTAATACCACCTAATGTAGCCATGGAAAGATTTTCCCCAATAGAGATAGTCCAACCATGCAGCAAGAGTTAACAAAATTAAAATAATCCACAATAGTTCATAAACAAATTAGAAATAAATAACAAAATGCATCTCAAACCCTCATATAATTGAATAATCCAGATTTACATCATACATGCCCAACCACATGCCAGGTTACATTCTAAGGCACACATGACTGATTAAAATCGTAAATCCAGATCCAAACTCAATCCTGAACTCTAGAAGCTACCTTTTTAAATGATCCCCCTCTAAATACCCTAAGACTACAAATATATACATGACCACAAGACACAAGTCAGATAGAAAAGATCACAACCTCCAAGAAGAAGAAAACATGATATAATAATTAGGACCCAAAACATTAAGAAAAAACTCCAATTAAAGCATTAAGAGATGAAATAATACAATAAAGTTGGCCTCAAACATAATAATGAGTTGGCACGATCACACATGGAGATTCCGACTGGAAGATCAATAAAATTATTAGAGAACACCAAGACCAACCGAGAAACTGAACAACAGATTAAGACCAGACCAATATTAAGATAACTTCTCCAAAATAGAATGAAATAAGATCTGATCATAGAAAAATATTCCCCAAGATGTGTAGAAAAAATCCATCAGATCACATAAGATATTGAGACAACTGGAGTGACCGCTTCTTAAAACACCAAAACTTCCCAAATAGAACAGAAAAACAAACAAACTAGAAAAAAATCTTTTTAATTGATGCAGGATTTCCAAGATCCCAAGATGGTCCTGCATCAATCGCATATCAAGCCCTATGGTCTTTCTTAACTCCATATGAGGCCTTCTTGAGTCTACAGACCATATCCAAATCTTTTGACAATGTGATACAATTTTGTTCTTCTATGCAGACTTTTTCTTCAAGCTCTCCATTATAAAATGTAGACTTAACATCGATCTGACTTACCTTAAAAATTGTGTATGCAAAAAAGGTTGAAAACATTCTAATAGCTTCCATTCCATCTACCTAAGATAAAGTTTTTTCAAAATCAATTCCTTCAATTTGAGTATGACCTTTACATAGCAATCTTTTTTTTTCTAGTGACATGTTCATCTTCATTCAACTTATCTATAATACTAGTATTTGGTCCCAATCATTTTTTTTTTCATCAGTCTCGGTGCCAGTTTACATATTTGATTATTTTTTATATGAGCTAATTATGTATTCATAGTTCTCATCCAACATTCATCATTTCTTTCCTTTGCATCATTTTTAGGTTCAATTGTAGATAGAAAGAAATTTTTTGATTGTTCACTTTCCTTAGCAAGTTTTCTTGTTGCCTATATATTCTCACCCTTATCTTTGATAATATGTTCTATTGAATGATCGCTCAGAACATATATAGTATAGGTATCCTTGGTGTCTATTTAGAGTCTCCTCTTCTTACTTTGATCCTTCATTAATTTTCTTGATCCTTATTTTCTTCTTTAGAAGTAACAGGGACCTTTTATAACTCAAATTTATGTTCAAGAGCAGTATGATCCCATACTTCATTAACTTTAACATTTGCATTTTCTACTACTTTCTTCAATCTCATATTATATCATTTGTTTGCATTGCTTATAGTAGAGTACCCCAAGAGGATACCCTCATCAGATCTTCCATCGAATTTTCTTACACTGTCTTCATCTCTTTTGATGTAGCATTTCCTTCCAAAGATTTTGAAATATTTGACAGTAGGTGTTTTTCCGAACCATAGCTCATAAGTAGTCTTTCTATGATCTACACTATGTTGAGAAGGTAAATAATAGTTTTCATAAAATCCATCTAATATACATTAGGCAAATTATCATCCTTCAACATTATTCTAGTAATCTCAAAAGCAGTTATGTTTTTCCTTTCACAACTCCATTCTACTATGGAGTACTAGGAGTAGAAGGTTGCCTTCAAATTCCATACTTTTTATAGAAACTTTCAAACTCGTATGATGTAAATTCTCATCCTCTATCAAAACTTGAACATTTAATTCTAGCATCTATTTTATTTTCAACCAAATTTTTTAAAATTCTAAATAAAACACTAATTCAAGTTTTATTCTTGACTTCTTACATTAATGGTTTGACATCTATCTAGAGATCAAACCTAGGAAATCCCATAATATTGTTGCAATGCTTTATCTAGGATTTTTGACCTTTTTGATTACCAGACCATTGTTGGTTTGGGTTCCAAACTCTTGTATTTTCTCACCACCTACTATAGAGTGACACTACAGGTGCTCAAAGATCGTAATAGGCTTCACTCGCCTAAACACATGCTGATACAAATATGGAATATTGCAGCATTCAACATTAATACATCTTTTTCTATTTATAAGTTCATAACTTGAAACAATTGATATCCTCCTCTTATTTTCCGATCTCTTTTATAAAATCCTCTACCTTTATACACAATCACACACTCTCTCAAAATAGACAGATACCCATACAAACTCTTCAAACTTTCTACGTTCTATTAAAAATATATTTAAAAATGGACAATACAAAATATACTATGAAACCTTCTAAATATTGCAGATAACGACTTCTTAATCAAAATAATTTTTAGACTTCTAATTTTTTATGTCACTTATGATATTAAAAAAGATGGTAATCACCTTTTCTCTAGTGTGGCTAATAAATTGAGAAATTTGGCACACATGTCCTCCTCCACTAAATTGACAGTTTTTTAAATTTTACTTTGTGGGTGCCTTATATGGAGCCATTGTTCCTTTAAAAATTGCATTTGTGACCTTTTATTCTCTTTGAATTTGGATTAGGATCCTATGCTACTTTACGACAGTCTCCTGCTATCATGGCCTCCTCCTTTACAAAGATCTATAATTCACATTCCACCTGAGTGATTTCTTTGCTTCTTGTTTTTACTTCAATGGGATTCAATTACTATAGCTACATCTATGATTTGAACTTTTTTTTGTCGTTTCTTATCATGGATTCTTCAACTGCTACGAAACTTTTCCTTGGTGCTTGGTGATTTCTTTGTGCCTCACTTTTCTAGCTTATTGACAATCTTGCAAAACAAAGAACATAGTTCTTCTTTCAACCTTGCACATTTGAAACAACCCTTTTGAAAAAAAACAATGATGTCCTTGCAGTGGCTAGAATGAATAATGAAATGTGCCTTCTCTTTGTTGGATTATACTTGCATTGAATTTGGTCCTTCTATAGTTGCATCAGCCATTTAAAAATTAAAGTATTCTTTTCAAAACACCCACTTCAATCCTTGATATCTAGGCTTTACAAATTGCAATTGTTTTTGTTAAATGGCCTTCCTTCCTAATCAACACTTCCATGCTCTTCTACTTTCCTTTTGACATGGTTTTGTATATATTACATTCTTATCTCTTTGATTTTTGGGTAAATGCACCAAGAGAGTGTGAAAAAAGGGGCATAAGTGGCCACTTTTTTTTGAAATTAGGTAAACCTAAACATGGAAGAAAAATTTGAGTCATGCACTAAAAGTTAGAAGATGTGAAAAGAACAAGACTTGTAGTACTCTGAATCTAGTTTCTAAACTACTAAAGTTTTAAAAAAGTGGATAAAATTAATAGGGTCAAATACTCTACGCACAAAAAATTGTTCCTCGGTTTTTCAAAAAAAATACCATAGTGTCTCGCATTGCTATAAATAAATCATAGCTAGATTTAGTATTTTGGAAAATCATTTGGTATAAATATAGATACTAGTGAGAGATAGAAGTTGTATATTTTCTTATAATTTTTTGTTGAGTCATTTTTTTTGTGATTTTTCAATGTGGGCAAATCCTGAAAAATTAGATGAATTTTCATGCGGGTGCCAACAAGAAGTTGAGTCCACTTTTTCGGCAAAAAGTGGAAGTGTTTTCCCTGTTTTTCAAATTGTCTGTCAATTGATGTCAAAATTTGAGGCACTTAGAGATTGAACGTCAAAAAATTCTACTAATAGAAAATGTAGTGCTCAGAGTCTATTTTTCAAATATGTAATTTATTTAAATACCCACATGGTAGAAAATATATTTAGTAGGCATGTTTAAAAACCTATTTTTCAAAATGCTTGTTTCAGGACCATACCTTGCATGTGTACGACCACCCTATTTTGAAGTAAATAAATATATTTTTCTAAATCCTTTTGGGGGAAGGTACCTAACACATCAAAGATTGGTCAGAATATTTTTACTTTTTTTTTAATTGAATATATTTTTTTTATTAATTTTTAATTGAATATAAAGTACATTTTCAAAACCTCTCGTGTACGACCACCATAATTTGATGAAAATTTCACTTTTTTGGAAAATTTTATTTTATATTTTGAATAGAATTCTATGTAGATTGGTCACATATAATTCAATTTTTCAAAAACCTAAAATCAAAAAAGTTATTAAAGTTTTAGTGAACATTACTATTTTAAGTTTAGGTACTACTTTTGATTAATAAATATTGTAAAAATAGTAAAATTTATCATATCACTATAAAACTTATATTTTTGAGATCTAGACAGTAAGATCTCTAATGGGTTTTAATTTCATCAAAAAATTTGATTAGGAAGACTCTCAAAAAAGTACGGTAAGACAGAAATATGGTGTTCAAATGCCTTAGCCATTATTTTGGAGGTCCAAGCATAGGCTTGGTCCCACCAAACCTGTCCCGAACCGAAATCCAATGCAAATGGTGGTTTGGTAAATTTGAATTTTAAAAAATGGGCACACGTTTAAAAACGTGTACCCATTTCTTAAATGTAATAAATCGGCATAAAAAATGAGTTTATAAAAAAAAATTTAAAAACGGGCACCCGTTTTGAAAAATGGGCATCCGTTTTGAAAAAAAATGGGCACCCATTTTTTGAATTTTGGATCTGGTGTCCGAGCCTAAGACGGGTGCCCATTGTTTTCAAAATGGGTGCCTGTTTCTAGCGGTAGTTTTCAAGCCCACAAGACTTCCGCGGAATCGGCACCCAACTTATTGCACTTACCCATGCACGAAACATAACTTGTATCAAAATAATAAAAAATACAATTTTTTTTTAAAGTGTAAATCATTAAGTGCACAAACATAATATATAATTTATTTTTAATTTTTTGAACTAGATAAAAAGTTGTTAAAAAATGGTACACATATGTCTCTGAGAACTATGGAGACATTGGTAAAAAAACCTTGAACTGTAATATGGGTATGTGCAGGACCATGGTATGCCAAACAGGTCCTTAAGTGGCAACGAAAATTTTAAAAATCAGGGTTAGACAAGTTCACATAAAAATTTGAACAAGTTATCAAAAATATGTAAGAAGAGAATATATAGGAAATTGAATGTAGTTTCTAAGATACTAGCCCTTTTTTGAAAAAAATTATTCAATATGGTAAAATTTTAAATTTCATTGCGGTAGTATGAAAATGTCAGAAAAAAGATAAGAAGTAGGTGTATGTCTGACCACCTTAAACATAATCAAATGATAATATTTTTTTACAAGATTATAGATACAAGTAGTAGACTCATGTCCGGATGTGAAACATATTGTTTTGTAATTATTTTCCAAGTAAATAATTAATTATGATTTTTCAACTACAACTTTTCCAGAGTATACAAAATCTCGTGTCTGACCACATTAACTTAGTCCAAACTTCATCAAATTGAAAACTTTTTTTTTTTTTAATTATAGTAGCTAAATCATAGAATGTGACTCAAGTTTTTAATTTAAAAAATGTTATACCATTTGAAAGTTATAGTTATTTTTCAATCAGTCTATCAACCAAAACTAAAAAGATAAGTAGGTGTATGCCAGACCACCTTAAACACAATCAAATGATAATATTTTTTTACAAGATTCTATATATAAGTAGTAGACTCATGTCCGGATGTGACACATATTTTTGTGTAATTTGTTTCCAAGTAAATAATTAATTATGATTTTTCTTCTAAAACTTTTCCAAAATATAAAAGCTCTCGTGTCTGACCACCTTAACTTAGTCTAAACTTCATCAAGTTGATTTTTTTTTTCTTTTTTTATTGTGGTAGGTGAAGCATATAATGTGACATATGTTGGATATTTAAAAAAAAGTTATACCATTTAAAAGTTATAGTTGTTTTTCAATTAGTCTACCAATCATGACTTCTTTTCACATCGCCACTTTTTGGCATACCATGATCTTGCACATACCCATATGTTAATGTTGTCCAAAAATACAAAAAAAAGGTTAGAAAGTTCAAAAGATGTGTGAAATTATGGTGACAATTTTATAAATACCCAATTGATGATGTAAAAACCTAATAAGGAGGAAGTTGAGAAACATGTTTCCAAGAACAAAACATGTGGAAAATGAGGGGAATGGAGGGAAATGAATCTCTCAAACCTCAACCTTGTTATCAAAACCTATTAACTAGCCTTGTTCTTGGCTAGTAATTTTTTCAAACCTAAGCACAATTAGGTTATTTGAATTTAAAGTAAGCCAGTCTCATTAGGGGTGTTTTGCTTTTTTAGGGTGGGTGGCCACTTTTTTGCACACCATCTTGGTGCACTTACCCTTTGTACAAATACAACTACCATTGTTGACTCCATTGTCTTCAACAACACTACTCCCAGTGAGTAAGACCAATGTGTCTCTTCACACTCAACATCTTAATCTTTAGACTAGAACATTTCCCATAATCTTAAACTTTATGTCTGAAATTTGGTAATGGGAGTCTCTAGTATGAACAATGGCTTCTCTTTTCAAGTCTAGTAGAAAAACACATTTTCTTGCTTAGTGATTTTTTAGAGGCTAATATTATTCAATCAGATAATTTTTAAAATTTGGGAAACCAAATTTGGCTAACAATTTAAAATATAAGGCAACCTAAATTGCCACATTTTTACCAAATTTTGTTTGAAAATATTTAAATCGTCAAATAATTTACTTTTAGAAAAAATTAAACTCAAAGATTCGTCACAATATTAAATACATGATTAGTTTTTATTCCCCTAAATTTTACAAGTTATTGTAGAAATCTAAATAAATTTGCCAATAATATATCATAATTATTAGTTCTTTAGGTTGTACTATCAATATTTAGTTGACACCAATGATTTTAAAATAAAATCTAATGATCCTCATAATGTTACATGAGGTAAAATGTTCCTATTTGATTTTAATACCTATGGGGGCTAAAATTTCCTTTGAATTGTTGATTTTGAAAAAAAAAAATTATTCTGAAGAATTTTTTAGTCCCATTAGAATTAAAAATATATGTATATCTATCTCACACAATACAATGAGGGTTATTAGATTACATTTTAAATAAATGGTAGCAACTAAATGTTATAGTTTATCCCTTAAACCCATCAAATATTCCACATTTAGTCTAATACATTTCTATAAGAGTTCTAATTTTTGTTTAAATGAAAGTATTCATCACAATTCATGAATTTCCTATTATTGTTGAGATTCGCCAATATTTTCGACAAAAGAATTGTGAATAAAAAATAATTGGTAATAAAAATAATACTTTTTTTTTCAAAATAATGATGGATTCATCAATAGAATTTTTTTTTTCTTCAAAATAATGATAGATTCGCCAAGATTTTATATCTTTTTCTAGAGAAGAATTTCTTTAAATTACCCACCTCAATCTTCATCTACTTGCATACACATTGCGACCTCAACAATGCCTTGATCTCAATACTCAGGATTTTAAGTCTAGTAGAAAAACACATTTGCTTGATCTGCTCATGTACACATTGTAACCTCAACAATGCCTTGATCGCCTTGCTCTGATACTTTTGTTGAAAACTTAGAAGCGTAAATGAAAATAGAAATTATATTAAACATCATGAAATATTACTTTGACTGCCTAAGCTGCTCCTCTAATAATCTGAAGACTTAAGACTTGATTACATTCTTCACTAACTCAACTTCATACAAGCTCATATTTTACAACTTAAATGCATAGCTTCATACAGCTATGAGGAGTTGGACTCAACTCTTGTTGGGAGAGTGCTTAGCAAAATGAAAATCATACGATATATAGACAACTATAGACAACTGAAGAACAAAAAGAAGAGTGGGCATTACATAAAGTAATATTTTCTAAAATGTCTACTAAACATGTGAAAGTTTTTGATGTGACAATACACAGTGTAGAGGAGTACATGAAAATCCAATGGCAAGATCTACCTTGAATGCTTTCATTTAATGTTCTGGATTGACTGCAAATATTGATGTGCATATAGAGGATTTCAAACTGACAGTACTATTGGGTAGTTGTGATTACAATCTCCAACAATTTCATTACTAATACCACAAACCATGATATCCAAGTGGCAATTTTCAAGTTATACCCATTGTTAGATTTAGTAGCAGTATAAAAGCATCATTTTAAGATTAGGAATAATAAAGAATAAATCGTTAAGTAGGATTAGTGAGGATGACAATTAAAACTTAAAAAACCAAAACTAAAACTAAAACAAGAATCCTTCTTTCGAGCTCAGAAGGCCTTTCCTTTCAATCCCATCAAAATTCTTTCTAGGAGGTCCGAATCACATGACTTAAAATTACTAAGGCTAAAAATTTCTCACATCTCTACCAACAATCTAGTCGCCTGCACTAATGAAATAACCTGAAATAATTTGTCAAAAGGTTGCATACGAGAAATTAAAAACATGTGATGTAGAAGAAAACAGAGAGTATTCGCGGACTTTGCATGTCGTGGAACCCTATGTGGGGTCGATGAGGGAATTGGGAAACGTTCTTACAAACCTGCCAAAAAGTTTGGCATTTTAAGGGTAAATTCAATCAAGTGTTGATGACGTCCCCATTACAGTAACTTGCACCACTTTGCATCACATTTGCAGAGTGCATTACCTCCTACGTATATATGGTCAGGCCAATGCCAGGAAATCATTTAGATGGTTATAACTCCTAAGTTTGAGAAAGAAATGACAATACATACACGATGCCATCTTTTTATAACAATGACAATTGAAAACAAATCTGCAAAAAGTTTGACATTTTAGGGTCCATGTGATTCTTTCCAAGTGTCAATATTGCTCCTATATAAATAATTTGTACCACTTTAGGTCATATTGCAAAAGTACATGTATACAATAGTCAGCCCAACTCCATTGAGCCGTACTTGAATGGTTATAAATGGTGGATTTAATGGGTGAGAATTCAGATCTTTTTAGGGAAAAAGACACATGCCATAGGTGTTGGCATCTCTATCTTCGTATAGAGGAAATGATCTAGTAGTTTAACATGTTTCAATAATCTGTCTAACATTTGTTGACTTAATGTTAAATATTTGTAACTATATTGCCCCAATAGTTGTGCTTTTAGAGTTGTTAGTGCTGAGGATGCATACCCATAATTGTATAAAATGCATTCCTTAGATATGAAAAGTAACAAATTAATAGATGCTATATACCAATAAATCATTACTTAGTGCATAACTATTATTCTCGCCTTTTTTATTATCTTTTTGAACACCTCAACAAAAAACATGTTGTGTCATTATATTTAATGATGTGGCCTTGAAACCTTAGTTATAAGCAAGATACTTGTTATGTACAAGCTACTATAAAACATTTATAGTTGTTGAGAGCCAATTATGTTCCATTTTATGTCACATTTTAGCCTTTTGATATGCCTTCATATCCATTTTCATACTATTTTACCATTTTATGTTGAATATGATTTAATATTTATAAGTAATATTTAATTTATTTTTCAAATAAACTATGTGAATAAATGAATATTAGATTTTATTTATGTTATGCAACAGGTTGGATGTAGAATGCAGACTTCCTTTCATATTCTATACACAAACCTTATTGTCACTCAAATCCTTCTTACATCATTGTCGTTGTATATTTCAATCATCATAATTATTGTGGTATCTGCATTCCTACTTGTGATACATGTGCCTTATTGGCTTCTTTCTTCCCCAATAGTTGAAAATTTTGTTTACATCAGATCATAACCATCAATCAATTTGATGGTTGCTATCTTTTCTTATTTTAATTTCTTTATAATAATCATTCTCCAGGTCAACAAATTACTTCTCTTGATGGTGTTGGTAGTAAGGAATGAATTGAGGAGAAATACCTACAATAAAGATGCACTTGCTAGCTATGTAGATGTATTGTGGAAATTGGTGAGCAATGATATGGAAGATCACTCACCAAAATCCAGAAACGTAGGGGTATAGAATGATACAAAAGGAGAATCAAAGGGGATCCTTACTCATAAAGTAGTTCCGCCAAGTACCACTAATGAAGATATGATAAAAGCACGGGACCTCAACTTTGCAAAGTTTGGAACCTTCGTATTGATTCTCAATGTAAGAAAGAGATGAAGTGTGACATAAAAATGTATGTAAATCTGATTTAAATAATCAATTACGAAGATTAAATATTTAAGAATGTGTGAACCCGTGAAATAAACGGGTGAGAAATATGCCAAAAGAGCAATTTTCTATTGATCGAAACCTCAAAATGACCTGGTTCCTGGACTGGCCAATGAAAAATGTGCAAATGCAATCTAAGTAACTCTCTATTTTCTGCGAGGAATAGTTCAACCTGTAGGGTACAGGTCGACTTCGACCTAGACCTAGGCCTAAAACTTGAACTGGGTTTTGTAAATCAGGTGTCTGGCTTTTTCGGATCAGTCACAGAAATAGGCATTATAACACTAGGGTAAAAGACAACCTTGACCTATACCTGATAATATTGGAACTTAAAATAAAATATAGATCTGGAAAGTTCTCTGAAAAGGGTCCTGGAATCTGCAATGAAATCTTTACTCCAAAACTTGCAAGTCTAGAAAAGAGTCTATGTGTTGGTGGCTATATAGGTGTTTGGCTTAGTCAATCCCCCATTTTGGTGATTTCCACCTCCACGAATAGTCGTTAGGAAATATAATGTATGTAGTACTCGCAAATTTAGAATGTGGATTTAGAATTCAAGGAGCTAATATAAATGTCAAGATCTAATCCTAGAGGGTGAAATCCTAGTATGAGAATACAATCAATATGTGCTTGAGTGCATGCCAATCTGTACATATGAAGCAACAAAAATAGATTTAAAAAAAAACTTGGAAATCCTACTGAGCCCCCAAGAGATAAAGTACTCCTAGCAATATTCACATCATGTTTGCAACTCCATGATGATGTCTTCAATGCTTGATTATAGTTGTAGATACTTGATTGAAAATTTTGATAAATTATTTTTCTTCAATGTATAATTCCAAGCCTTTTGTCTCCACCTTGCAATTGTTAGGAATAATATTCTATCAACACAACTGAGAGGGGGTTGAAACAGTTGTGTGCCCAAATATTTAAACTTTATACTTATAAACCAATTACTCAATGCAAATCTGAACACTTTAGGAATAACACCATAACACAAGTATTTTTTGTCGAGGAAAACCACATTAAGGGAAAAACCATTGTGGTAATTAACACCCACAAATAATGCACTAGAAATAATTTATCCTTGTTAGGATATCTAGCCCTGTTAGGAGCTGATTATTACATATAGTACAAAGTCCATGTTAAACAACAAACCCTATTAGGATTCCTTTCAACCCGGTAAGGATTTGAATGAAATGAAGAGCTCGCTACCCAAGCACACTACCCAATTTTGAATGTTAAACCCACCTTCTGGATCCATTGTCCAAAGAGAAGTATGAAAGCATACTTATAACAGTGAACTGATTAATAGAAACTTGGTCTACCTATACAGTTCCAATGAGGCATATTAAAAACATAATCACTTCTCTACATCTAGAAAAAATTGCATCCACATGCTCGCAACATCCAATCCATACATTTTAACATCAAGACACTAATTTCCTTTATACAAATTACAACAAGAAATTAGGCCGGTCTGTTAAGAGTTCCCCAATTGATCAGAGCATAGTTTAGGCTAGAATTGAGAAAATACTGAAATCCAATTTTTTGGTATTTTCTATATTTTGGATAGATATTTATTGAAGACCTTTCCAATGGAGTAAATGGTTCGCAACTCAGAGCTAGGACTAGAAAGTTATGCATTCTCCAAGTGGGCCTATTTTTATATATAGCTTTCTGATATTTTTGGTAGTTTTTAATAATTTATTTGTAATAACAATTATGAGGACTCTTCATTTCATTTTAAAGGGGTTCTAGTGATGCTTGGGATCCATCACATTTGTATAAACTCCAATTTCAAATAGAATGGGTCACTTTTTGGCTTAGAATTATGTTGTTAATCTTTGTGGTATTTATATTGAACTTAACAAAACTGCGGGTATCACACAAGATATCGTAATCTGATTTTATAATTATGCCATTGCACAAAAAATTACATATACTCTTGATAAGATACACACGGTACCTAAAACAAGTAAATAAAAAATACAAGTCATCACTTACATGCAAAGAACCATAATTCACGCTCGACATTCACTAAGCACGTTACATCTTGATGGTCGGCCCCAAATAGGTCCTTGCAAGTCCACATGCCACGCCACAGCTGACATCATCAAGAATCCAGTTACCCAAGAATAAAAAAGAATGTTTTTCCATGTACCTTTTATCCTGACTTAAGCTCACATGTCATAAATCATGCCCCCATTGAAGTTATCCCAAAAACTCAGATAGCATCTCTGTCATAATCCCTCTGTCACTGCTCTGTAACCATTCTTCATCAAAATAACTATAAACCATGCAAAAAAAATATGAAATCTAGCAAACTTAGATATAATGTGTACATACTTCTCTCTACACAACTCCGTTCTCGCATATACTGAAACACCGTACACTGTTTGTACACAACGAATAATCTTGCTTGTACCTGTGATAACCAGTCTTTCTAAAACTTCCAACTAAAACATACGTTGACATGAATGACAAACCATGAATGTCAACATCTCAAACAACAACAATTCCAACAATATCCCCCTTTGGCATTGATGGAAAGATATGTGAAAAACCATCAACCCAAAAGAAGCTTTATTAATACAACTTTCTCAATATTCTCCTCACAGATCCCCCTAAGGGAGTAGGAATTTTTCACTTGAATCTCTCCCCCTTTGAAATCAACGGAAAAGGGTTCCATAATTATTTCCCTTCTCTGCACATCATATCATTGCAAAGTGTAGCATTTTCAAATCTTTATGCATGCAACAAACCAAGTGGTTGATCACCAAAATATGTTTGGTTGTGTTCCTATGATCACTCCCAATGAAGAGTCAATCCAAGCATCAATTCCAGGGAATAATATAGCTCTAATAACTACTAGACTGATGGATTCCTAAATAGTCTAGTTCTCACAAGGAGTCCTCACTCCAAGAATACCTGTGAGATACTCAAAGGCATCTTTTGGAAAAGGTTTTGTGAATATGTCTTCTACTTGCTCCTTTGTACTAATGTACCCCAATCTGACTTCCATTTCTTCAACCTTGTATCTTAAAAAGTGATATTTAATTGAAATGTGTTTAGTCTTTGATGCATAATAGGATTCTTTGACATGTTTACAGTACTTGTATTATCGTACCATGAATAACAATTGGCTTTTCAAAAATCATCCCAATATCCTTCAGCATCTACTTCATCCATACAATTTGTGGCAACAACTAGATATTCTGATTCAACAGTAAATTGAGCTATACAGTCCTACTTCTTACTTAACCAAGTGACCAATCTCTTTCCAAGGAAAAATGCTCCACCACTGGTGTTTTTTCTATCATCAACACTTCCTACCCAATCAAAATTAGTATAAGAATGCAATGTAAAATGATCAGAATTTTCATACAATAGACCATATTCTAGTGTCCCTTTCAAATATCTGAATATCCTTTTAACTGTAGCAAAGTGAGTCTCCTTAGGATGAGCTTGGAACCATGCAACAATTCAAATTGCACTAGCTATGTCTGGTCTAGTGTGAGTTAAATATTGCAAACCTCCAATCATAGACCTATATTTTTTCTTAATAACACTTTGAGATTTGTCAGTAGTAGTAAGCTTGTATCTAGTAACCATGGATGTTCCAACAGGTTTACACTCTTAAATCTTAAAATTCTTTAGAAACTCCTTAACATACTTGATTTGAGAATAAAAATACCATGTTTACTCTGAATAATTTGCAAACCAAGGAAGAACTTCATTTCACTAATCATAGACATTTCAAATTCAATTTTCATTTCTTCAAAAAAGTTTTTTTCTCATTTCATCATTGCCTCCAAAAATAATGCCATCCAGAAAGACTTCAATAATCAATATTCCATCTTCACTAGTTCTCAATTATAAGGTATTATCTGTGCCACCTTTCCTAAAACTGAGATGCAATAAATATCTATCTAGTTGAGTATACCATGCTATGTGTGCTTGTTTCAGTCCATACAGTGCCATTTTCAACCTACAAACCATGTCGTTATCATCAGTCAAAGGAAAACCATCAATTTTCTCAATGTAGACTTCTTCCTCTTGATCACCATTCATAATACAAACTTCACATCCATCTGATATACCTTAAAGTCTTTATGTGTTGCATAAGAAAGAAACAATCTCATTGCCTCTAACTGAGTAACATGGGCAAATTTTTCTTCAAAATATATACCTTCCTATCGTGAGTAGCCTTTGCAAACCAATCTAGCCTTATTCCATACAACTATGCATTCTTCATTATTTTTGTTTCTGAAAACCAATTTGGTTCCTATTACATTCTTGTCCTTAAGTCTAGGAATTAATTACCAATTGTTGTTCTTCTCTACCTAATCAAATTCTTCCTACATTTCCTTAATCCAAGATTTGTCTTTACATGCATTATCAGTAGTCTTAGGTTCTACCTGTGAAATTAGACAAAGTTCATTCTTAATCTTATATCTTGTCATCATGCCCTTATTTTCTTCACCAATAATCTAATTTTAAGGATGATTTCGTTGAACATACATTGGTGTCTTTGTAGTTTTAGTAGGTTTATTCAAGCATACCTTAATTCCATTGTCAATCTCAAAAGTTTTATTTTCCTCTTGTCTTGTAGTAATATCCCTATTCTCTAGAATCTGATCACATGCATACATTCTTTCTTGAATCTGAAACTTCTCATCAATCTTCATAGTAGCACTTTCAACCATTTTCCTCAATCTCAAATTGAAACATCTATAAGCTTTACTTTTTGTAGAATATCCAAGGAAATCGACTTCATCACTTTTGGCATAAAACTTTCCTATTTCATCATCCCTTTTGATATAACACTTGCTAACAAATATTATGAAATATCTTACAGTAGGAGCATAACCAATCCAAAGTTCATAGGGTGTCTTATTTATACCTTCTTTGATATAAACTTTGTTCAAAGTGTAGACTGCAGTATTGACTCCTTCTCTCCAATGCATATGTGACACATTACCTTCAAGCAACATTGTCTTGGCTGCATCAAGTATAGTCATAATTCTTCACTTAGCAAACTCATTCTACTTTGGTGTCCTAGGAGAATATGTCTATCTTTATATCCCATGTTCTTTGTAGTAAATATTGAACACATATGATGTAAACTCTCCACCTCTGTCTAACCTCAAATACTTTATCTCCAAACCAGATTCATTCTCAAATTTTTCTTTGTAAATCTTGAACTTATCAAATGCTTCAAACTTCTCTTTAAGAAATCCAACCCACATCATCCTACAATAGTCATAAAAAAAGAGTATAAGGTATCTTTCACCATAGTAATATCTTGCTCTTGTACGACCCCAGAGATCTGTATGTACTCGATCTAACTTATCTTTCGCTAAAAAGGATTTTCTCTTAAAGATACTCTTAGTTTGTTTTCCCATCACACCCACTCTGCACATAGTGTTAGTAGGCTTCACAATGTTTGGGAAATCTATGACTAGATTAGTGTTACTAGCCTTCACAATGTTATCAAAATTTATATGACAAAACCTCCTATGACATAACCAACGCTCATATACCTTTGCAACAAAACAAGTTGCCTTTGTAGTATTCAACTCAAACACATTACCTCTTGTCTTAGTACCTAATGTGATCAAGTTTCCAGACTGACCTCTGATAGTACATTTTCCATCCATGAACTATAAATGATATCCCTTGTCTACAAGTTTTCCAACACTCAACAAGTTGTTCTTAAGTCCATCAATAAGTAAGACATCATCAGTGTTAGTTTTACCATCAAGAGTGATTGAAACTACTCCAATGATCAACTTCTAAGTTTTATCACCAAATCTGACTACACCACCATGATATCTACTCATTTGAAAAAACATTATCTTTAACAATATTCATATGATGTCAAAATCCACTATTAATTATCCATTCTACTTTCTTTTTAACATGTGAAACCTAGGCTTTTCCTTCATGAACAAGCTCATCATCTTTAATAGCAATAGATCCAATTTCATCGTCATCTACAAAAACGTCATGAAAGACACCTTCACTAGAATACTAGAAATCCTTATCCCTATAGTAATTAGGCTTATAAAACTTAGGCTTATTCTTAGGAACCCTTTTAAGACATCTAGATGAAAAATGACTAGTCTTATTACAAGAAAAAAAATTTAGGGGTAACTTTCCTTCAAATTTACCCTTACCTCTCTTTTCTCATCTTGCTATCAGGGCCACAAGTTCATCCAAATTCCTTTCTTATTCTTGTATCTCTTCTCAATCATCAACATATTATCCAATATAAGCATGTATATTTCCTCTGCTGGTGCTTTCAAGACTTGATAGGGTCCTTTTGTCATTATGTATAGTAGCTTTAAATGCAGACTAAGCCTTGGGTAATGTATCCTCCAACTCTACGGCCTCAAAGATGGCTAGTTTAGCAATCAACATTTCTCTATTGAATTTATTTGTCAATGGTATGACCTCCTCTATTTCTTATACTTTTGTCTTGTAGGCAGGTGTTAAAGATCCGAGAATCTTTGTAATCACTTCTTCTTCAGTATATGTGTCTCTAGAGTTTCTAATGCATGTAACAACCTCTACAACCCTCTCTAAATATGCTTAGACATTATCATCATCTTGCATTCTTAAACTCTACATTTTGGTCTTCCAATTTTGTAAATTTGTCTACTTAGTGTACTAATCTCCTTTATATAGTGCCTCTAGCCTTGTCCAAATATTATATACAGAATCAAGGTCTACGAATTCTATAAATGTAGCCTCTAAGAGCACGTTGATCAATGCTTCTATTGAAACCATATTAGAGTGAAACATCTTCTTTTAAAATTAAGTATCACTTGGTAATTCATCTTCTATCTTGATCTTCTCATCCTTCTTTGTAATCATCGAGTAATCAATCCTCATAAAGAATAAATTATTTCTCATCTTGTTCTTCTAAGTGTCAAAATTCACAACATCCAATTTTGGACTCTCCTTCCTATAGTAAGCCATCTAACGATCACCTCAAGCTATTAAGATTTCTCTTAGAGGACCAAATTAAGCTCTGATAGAAATTCTTAGGAATAATAGTCTATCAACACAACTGAAAGGGGGGTGAATCAGTTGTGTGCCCAAATATTTAAACTTTGAACTTATAAACCAATTACTGAATGAAAATAAGAACATGTCAAGAACAACACCATAAAATAAGTATTTTTTGTTGAGGAAAATACTGCTAAGGAAAAAAAAACCCCGGTGGGAAAAAATACCCACAAATAATTTACTAGAAATATTATATCTCTATTAGGATATCTAGCCCTTTTAGGAGCTGATTATTACATCTATTACAAAGTCCCTTTTAAAGGATAGACCCTGTTAGGAGTCCTTTCAACCCTATTAGGAGTTGAATGAAATGAAGAGCTTGCTGCCCAAGCACACTGCCCGATTGTGAAGGTTAAAACCACCTTCCGGATCCACTGTCCAAAGAGAAGTTTGAAATCATACTTATAATAGTGAACTAAGTGATAGAAAATCAATTTTTCTATAAAGTTTTAATGAAGCACATTACAAACATAATCACTTCTCTACATATAGAAAAACTTGCATCCACGTGCTCACATCATCCAATCCCTTCATTTTCACATCAAGACACTACCTTCCTTTATACAAATTATAACAAGCAATTAGGTCTCCATGTTAAGACTTCCCCAATGCACAAACAATTACATAGACCATTTTTAAGATTCACATGGTACCTTAATAAGTAAATAACAAATACAAATCATCAGTTACACACAAAGATCCATAGTTCGTGCTCGCCATTCACTAAGCATGTTACATCTCTATGATCGACCAAAATTAGGGCTTCACAAGTCCACACACCAAGGCTAACATCATCAAAAATCTAGTGACCCAATAATCACAAAGAATGTATTCTTATGTACATTTTATCATGTCTTGATATCGTATGCCATAACTCATGCTTGCATCCAAATTATCCCAAAAACTCAGAGACTATCTCTGTTATAATCCTCTATCACTTCTTTGTAACGAGTATTCACCAAAATAGTTGTAACTCATGGAAACAACAATATGAAATCCAACGACCTTAGATATAAGGTGTACATACTTTCCTCTACACAACTCTGTGCTTGCATCTACTGAGACATCGTACACTGTCCGTAAACAACTGTCAATCATTCATGTACCTATGATAACTAGTTTTTCTAAAACTTCCAACTAAAATATATGTTGACATCAATGAAAAAACATGAATGTCAACACCTCAAACAACACCAATTTCTCTATGTAAAATTGGGGTGTCCACCAAATTGTGCCTCCTTGTCCTTGTTATTTCCAAATGAAGAAACTGAGGGTGTTTTATAGTGATTCAAGATTAAATCCCACAACAGCTGAGTGTACTAAGAAGAAAATTAATTTAATTTGAAATGGGCCCAAGATCCCGTGAAATTAAGACCTTGGGTATAGGTCGACCTTGACCTGTATGGTGAAGGAGCACCTAAAGACATGAAGAACATAATGCCACCAAGGAGGCATGGTGGGATCTCTCAGGGATCCAAGGGACTCAATTATAATGTTTTAAAGCCTATAATGGCTTTTGGTTGTAATCCATTAGATATAAATGATAAATGTCCAAATGGTCCTAATAGGACCATAGAACCAAATTTTTTGTAAGGGGGGCCAATAGTGCCTAATTAGGATCTAAATGGATAGTAGCATCCTAGATAGGATAAAAAATTATAGAATAAAATGAGACAAAAGTTTGACAAGTTAAAAGGCAAATAAAAAAATTAAACATAGCATAAAATTCAAATATTTAAATACCAACAACTAACTACCAATTTGGAGGGAAAAAGCCAAAATGGTTGAAATTAATATTTGCTAGTCATCTAGCTGATTTGGCTCATTTTTGGGGTGGTTTGTAAAGTCTATATAATGCCTTAGAATGATGTAAAAGAGGAGAGTGCGGATATGTATGAACAGGTTGCAGAAATCTAATAAAACTTCAAGCATTTCCTTGAAAATCTTGTTGTTTTTAATGCTTTGTTGGTTATTTTGGATTTGGAACAAAATTTTGGATAATATAATAACATAATAACATCATTTTTCATCTGTCAAAATGCTTTCATAGTCTATTTACTTTAGATTTTGATATTTTTTGTAGGTGATCATTTTGGAGCATTGAAATAACTTTATTTTGACATTTTTAATGATGTAATGGGTCATTAAATGAATTTATATTATTTTTTTCATTAATGGACCCTATGTAACTTATGTATGATGTTACTAACCATTTAGATATAGGAAAATGTTATTTAGTGGGTGTACATCATGAGGAAGAGTGGGAAAAGGGCATGAAATTGATGCCATATGTGTAGCAGAAATATATCTAGCTTAAGGAGGGTATAATTTTATGTGAAAAATCAAAAGTATATGACATTTAAAAGGCAAAACCATCATTGGTTTTTGGAGAAAGTGCTTGGAAGGACAAAATTGAGAAAGTCCTACTTTTAAAGCCCTAGAGGGAGTAATTTGGCGTTTTTGGGTATAAAAAAGATAGAGTTAAATTGACTTCAAATTTCACTAATTGGGACCATACTAACACTCTGTGAAAAGTGGCAAGGTCTGGTGTTAAGTCTGTAATAGGGTTCCTTTGTAAAAATGGAGCGGGATTTTTTGGGGGTTGTGTTCCAAAATAACCCTATCTAATTCTGAGGTATGTTTTGTAAGCCCATAAAGGGTATCTAAAATTGTAAGGAGTTTCTTCAGTTGTTTGAGAAGTTTTCTCAAAAATTCCAAAAAATAGTCAGAGTAGGGCTACTAGGATTCCTAGGTTTACTAAGGAAAAATAGTGGATTTGAGGGTTGGAGTAATTTCATAGGGTTGTAACTCGTTGGAATAAGTTATAACATGTGTTTAGATATGTCATAAGGTGTTGGAGGTAGTGGATAGGTCTCATGTTTTATTCTTCGCATTGGGAGCCAATGAATACACTTGGGGAGCCATGGTTTATTGTTCAACCTTTGCATTTGAAATTCATAAGAAGACCTTATATTTGTAATTTCACTTACATCTTCATTCATTGGTATCATAGAATAGAAGATACCTTTGAGAGACGATAGGTTATATGTAAGAAGAAGAAGAAGAAGGAGGAGGAGGAGGAGGAGGAGGAGGAGGAGAAGGAGAAGCAGAAGGAGGAGAAGGAGGATCAGGAGGAGGAGGAGGAGGAGGAGGAGGAGAAGAAGAAGAAGAAGAAGAAGAAGAAGAAGAAGAAGAAGAAGAAGAAGAAGAAGAAGAAGAAGAATTTACTTGAGATATTGACAATAAGATTAATTTGAATCATAATGAGCTAGTACAACATATTGGCAATCTCTAGCCTAAAAGAAATTTTATGGACCATTCAAGTAAGATGTGAGAGATTATTTCAAATGAATAAGAGCTATCAAAAGTGGAACAAAGCCAAAATATGTGGATACTGGAGTTACAAGGTATCCCATGTATAGTGTGGAGTCTTCTACTATCCCATGTGTAACTTTATGATATTTCATTTGTATTCTTTGAATATTTGTCATGACTTGAATGGTGTTCTTGTGCTTTCTTGTGATGTGATTTGTTGAGTGGTGTGAGGCCTTGTGTTATATCCTAGCTCAGGGTGTGGTTCTCAGGGTTCCATGTAGTTGGGTGGAAAATATGTTTCCATCGAGGTTCATGGTTTTTGGTTTATGAATCTTGTATGGTTTATGTCGCATTCACACATATTTATTGTATCTTTATTTTATTTTGTTGAAAGATGATCAATATTGTAATTTATATCATATGATGTAAAGTGGATTTTGGCATTTAAAAAAAGCATATATATATATATATATATA